>MU227423.1:679156-696130 GCA_018584345.1 Thuja plicata
TCTCTCTCTCTCTCTCTCTCTCTCTCTCTCTCTCTCTCTCTCTCTCTCTCTCTCTCTCTCTCTCACTCTCTCTCACACACACACACACACACACACACACACACACACACATTGTATATTATTAGGCTTTTTTCCAGCTACATAATATTGAGGTTTTTTTTCTTTGCATTTCCCCCTTACAAATCTTGTTTCTCGTTCTTGGATCTTGTTGTGCATGTTCTTGGTTTGGCTTCTCAAATGGAAACATTTACTTTCAAACAATTGCTCAGTGTGTTATGCCCTGCATACCCGTCCCTACATTTTGTGGGCAAAATGTTGGGTCCCCTTTTCGCTTTTGTCCTTTGTTCTTTTTCTTTTGTTTTCCTTTGGCCTTTGCCTCTATGGGGCCATTGTTTTCTTTTCTTTTTGGTTTCTCTCTCTCCAGGGCTCGGTCCCGGAGTGTTTTGTTTCTTTGTGCCAGTCGGATCCCAGACTCCAGGATTCTTTGCCATTGCTTCCTCTTTAGTTAGAGGGTGTGGTTGTACGGGATCCCCGGGCCCAGAGTCTGGAGGGTTTCCTTTTCTTGGGACTTGTGAAAGGAAGCAGTGCATTTTCACCTAAAGGTATAAATGAGGCTTCACTTGTCATTTTTACATTTATCGTGAACAAATTACCCTGAGCAAATTAAGAGCAATTAAGTGTGATTTGTGAAAATTACCAGTGAGCTAAGTGTGTTTGCTTCGAGTGTTTAGAAGTTATTGTTTGAGCTTGTGCGTGCAGTGCCTTCAGTGTTCGTGGTCCGTGAAGCTTCCTTTTTGCAGAGCACCTCTCGTGCCCTTCCTCTCGCATTTTCTCAGTGTTTAAGGTAGGCCCTTATGGTTCTCTCTGTTTCTTTTTGTTTGCTTTGTTCTTTTTGTATCTGATTTTGTTTCTACTTTGTTTGCTTTTTTGTTTCTGGTCTTCGTCGTCGCCCCCCATTGGTGGGATGGCTTCTCAGGAAGGTTGTCCACCTTCCATGCGCTGTATATTTTGTGCATTTGAAAATCTTTATGGGTTTCTGTATATTCGTGTAAATAATTGTAACTTAGATGTAGGTAGTTGTAAATCATTGTAAATAATGTAAATGTGTCATAGTTTCTTGTTAGTTGTTAGTAGTTTGTAGGTTAGTAAGTGTCGTTTCCTATAAATCTGTCATTTTGTGGCTTCCTGTGCAAAAGGGTGTCCATAGTGTGTCTCTGTACATTGGTTTGTGCATTCTATCGTTTGACCCATCCTGTGGTGAGCTCATTGTGCTCTCTGCATTGTTAAACCCAATTCGAGCTCGCCCACCTATTTCTCGCTAGACTCAAACTCGACACCTTTCCTATTTGAGTTGCAGCTTTTCTCTCTCCTCCCGTCGCTTTGGCATTGATGGCGGGATTAACTCTCCATGTGCGAGCATTCAAAACTGTCCCATCTGGCATTTAATTCATCTATGTCAAGACATCTATCATCTTTAATGCCATTATGATATTTATTGTGTGACCATGTGACAACCCATGTCAGCCTAGTATGACTTATTGCCTGGTCACTTCAGTAATGGCTAGTTTCTTCGAACTCCGGGTGCTACGAAGTCCCCAGACCTTCATCCCATTTGTCGCATGAGACAACATCCCTGAGGCCCCCGGGTGTCGATAAAATTCCAAGTAAGTTGTTGATTGTTATATTTCTGAGATTTGATGAACTAACATCTTCTTAAGGACAGGTGAGAAATGGTGGTGAACCCTCAGGAGTCCATAAAATTACTTTATATTTTATCACATGTATTAACGATTGTCCGGTCTTGCAGGTTGCAGAGTACCCAACAAACAATGTCTGAAGTAACAACTCCTCTTGGAAGTGCGAAACTCCCAACCACTTCCACCTGGGCGGCCACCAAGACAAGTGGAGAGAAAATGTTGGAGAATCTCTTGTTAACATACAAATACCTGAAGGATGGTGTCCTTGTGGGATCCAAAGTGGATTCCAAACTTCATAATATTACCGACACAGAGGTCGGATCATGGGCCGAACTACAGGGCCTTGTTCAGGTAATGTATCAACAACGATCTACCGGGGACAACGTGACAAAGAACATGGCCGCATCTAGCATCATCAAAGCCGCATGTTTTCCCTACTCAGTACATGCACCATAGCCGATTCTCTCCTTGGTGAAGCACTACACACACCCACCCGGGTTGTTTTGCTTGTTGCTTCCCTCCCATTGAACTATGTCCTAGAAACCATAGTAACTCTTGATGATGCCACCTTTGCTTCAGGACTGGGAATCCCCCAGTTCAGGAACTCTACTGTCATCTCTCGAGATGCATCATTGAAGGATTTTGAGAAAGTTCAACAGGGTGCCTGACAACATCTCAATTCCCACTGGTTAAAGTCCCTGAGGAAGGACTTTAAGAAAATGAAGTTGGAGATCCCCCATAGAGATTTCAAGGATTGTGTACAGGCGGGGATCATCTTTCTATGCAGGATCTTCAGGGAACCCCAGGCCAGAGACTTTTCAGCATAGATGTATTATTTTTATACTGCATCACCACCCACGGACAAAACTTTGACTGGGCGACTATTATTGCCAACCATGTGGATTTTCAACTAAACAACATCAACTGAACATCGAAGTTCCACATGAATTAATATGTATAATGGGAAATGGCACAAAAAAGACCCGCACTCTGGGGTTTACTTATAGTGGGCGTCCTTGGGACTGGGCCCAGCCAAAGTGCTTTGTGGGACCATTATCCCCAAATTCAATGGGAAGCCAACTTCCCCAATTTTTTCTGTGTAAATGACACCTTCATTTACCACAACATTTTGACACTTACTCAGGATTTTGGGTATCGGCTGTCCAAGGAAGCAATGACCTTGGTGAGTTTTTACGACAATTGTTTTATTCAAATTCAACAACATTCTTACATTCGGGTGACCGGATTGTCCGGCAACCCTACCTATCACCCAAACATTATGGGGATAGGATTATTATTCTGGAGTATTGCAGGAAAATAATGGAGCTCCATGCATTTTATGGAGTAAAGAAGGTTACCTCCATCCCATTCCCAATCACTTGCGAGAACTATTTTTGTAACCTTGCAACGGCCAAAGAGGCCGATAATGAGCTAAAGAGTCTGGGGCTGGCCGAGTTCTACCTAGCAAGGAACAATTTTGACCCACTCGACAAACTAAATGCAGCGTTGCCCCAGGCCTCCATGCCCCACAAGCCTCACATAGAGGATTTTTGGGCAGATTGCCAGGATGATTTCAACGTCCGAGGCCAAAAATACGAGAAGATGACCAAAGGGATGATGAAGAGCTTTGACCTTCAGACCTTTCCAAAGGATTTTTCAGATAGTGAGCCTTTGGAGGACCCATCATAGAAGTCACAAGGGATCTAAAAGATGGATCTCCCTCTAGTGGATTGGGACACCCCAGAGATTTTGAGAATTGAGGACGTCACCCAGGGTGTCATACAGCGTAGCCGTGATTATTTTGCACAAGTGTGCAAGAAAAGCACCCGTCAGGGTCCAATTTTGCAGGGGTCCACTTCGGCCTTTGGGGTGGGTGGGCCACGCAAAAATAAGGGGAAAGAAAAGGAGACCACCCCAGCCCAGGTTCCACCTCTAGATCCCCTCCATATTTTAGAAAAAATTCACACTCAACTTGAGGCATCCCGCCAACTTAGTGAAATGATGAGCGCTCGACTTTCTCTCAGTCTTCCTGTTACTCCGGTGGGATCTACCCTCCCAGCAGGCTCCCCTTCACTAGCAGCACTCATGAGATGGCGAACGAAGGAAAAGGATGAAACTACAGCTATTCTGGTTGCCGGGGCCCCACTACAAATAAGAAGAAAGAAGCAAAGGGTTGATCATCCCCCACCAAGCACAGATGCAGGTCCCGGGATGCCATACGTTCCCCAGGTGGAAATTATCCCTTCTTCTCCTAAACTTGAGGACCTTCCAGCGGCCTCCCCTCACTACGATGATTTTGATGACCTCTTCCAGATGGAAGACTTAGCAAACTTGCAAGATGATGTGGTGAGGGTAGTGGAGGAGATCAATACACAAGAAGAGATAGCCCCGAAAAAAGAGTTTCAGGAGCAGGAACAAGAACAAGAACATGCACAAGAGAATCCACAAGATGTGGAAGAAATAACGGTCCTAGGGACCGAGAGAGAGGAGAGGCAAATACAAGAAGAGCAGCTGACAAAAATTGAGGAAACCAGACCTTCGGGAGCAACCGTACCCCCAGTTATCATGCTCCAAATGCCTCTAGTTACTCCGGGTGATCAGGTCCCCCAGAATGTGACATTCGGTGAGGTGGTCTCTATGGCCCAACAGTCAGACCTAGGTCAGACACCTTTAGCCCCTCCAAAATATGTGCCCTTGGAGGAGAATGTCCCAGTGGATGATGCCGAGGAAGAACAAAAACAATAGGATGAGGGGGATAACCCCATAAATGTGGATAGTAAGACCATAAACACTGGAGAAGGGGAATATCTCAGTGATACAAATGTGGATGCCACCGAGGTGGAAGATACAGGAAACCCCAGGGAGCAAGAAATAAAGTCCAATGTGACTATGGATACCAGGGAAATGCCACAGGACCCCAAAGAAGACCCCAATGCCCAAGCCTTAGCAACAAGACCTCCCTAGTCACCACAATGGTTGGTAGAGTCCCAAAAAAGAAAGGCCCCAGCGACAATAAGTGCCCCTCTCTCCCTAGCCGAAATGATAGCCTAAAATAAAGAGGCTAAGAAGCCTAAAAGGGCCCGAATCCTCCATACCTTTCGGATCAGTCCGTGAGAAAATATCATCACAGTTGTAGCGATGCCTCCCCCAGATGCAGAGGAAGTAGCAATAGGTGATACATAACATACAATCACTGAGGTTCCTCTAGGGAGGAGAGACAAATAGGGTGAATTGAAGCTGTTGAAAGAAGCGAGCCGGGCAATTGATGTCCGATATGACAAGCAGGCCCATAAGTTGAAGGAGGAAAGAGAAAAAAATGTAAATCTCCTTAGGCTTCTCACAGAATTAACACAGCCGCTCGACGAGATTCATCTGGAAGCCTCCACATCTGGAACACTAATCCCGTAGGGTGACATGGATGCTCTAAGGGCCATGAAGAAGAAAGCACAAACAGTGGATGGGTGGGTCACTGAGAAGATCACACTCGTAAGGCAGTTCTTGGCAGCGACACTCCCAGACCTCTATCAGGTCAATAATATCTTGGGCTAAGTGAATGGCGCAGTCTCCCTATGGGAGAAGGAAATGGAAAAATATGAAGAGTGGAGGTCCGAACTAGAAGAAATGATGAACTTTAGGGAGGAATTCATCACGGAAACAAGTATTTTGGGAGATGAACCCTTTGGGTTCCTCCGGGCCTAACACTCCAGACTTGGTCTCAAAATTGAGGTGAGCAAGAAACTAGTAGTGACCCTAAAGAATAGAATCTCAAAAGTACGAAATTATTTAAATTCATATACAACATTTGTGACAAGGGTTTCGCAAGCCGATCCCTTCACCACCGAGACTTGTGCTCCAGAAGATTTTGTATTGAGTAAATTCGATGAATTGATGGAGTCATGGTATCAGTCCTCTAGGGATTTTGATGGAGGGAAAATGTCATGCCTAACCAAGATGATGCTCCCGGCCCATGATGTAGCAAAAGTGGCTGCAAAATTTAAGGAAGGGGCCGATGATGTTGATGAATAGTTTGAGGTTGTCAACGACCGCTGGGACTGCATCAAGGACGTAGATGTGGAAGGAAAAAGCCAAATTTTGGAGGCCTTCAAACAGAACAAGGAACAATAAATTCCTCCAATCTCTGGAGATTTTCACCAGTAGGGTATAATTTTGTAAATTCATTATTCTTTGAGCGTAAGCTTCCGGACTCTGGAATTTCGGGTCTGAAGTTTTATATTCATTCACACCGATCTGTGTCTAGGATCTCCAGAGCTGACCGATCACTGTCAAGTAGTTAACAAGGGTCAGAAGGTAAGTGATTTAGATGAGACATGTAAGGTGGAAGAGATGGATCTGACAGGTGATTTTCCCAAGGCACTTCTCCCACATTAATTACTTGGTGCACATCAAAGACAAGGAGCCACAATTTTCATTTATGAGGCAAGTAGCCTAGGATACCAGGACAATCAGATTTCTTCTATAAACATCTCAACACTCTTCTCTAGGCTGATTCTTCCAGATTTCTCCTCTTATCTTCTTCTTCTATCTTGTCAAACCTCTACACATCCCGAGGTGAGTGTAAGTGGTGCAAGTAGTACTGGCCATGGATAATGTATTATATTTAACAAGTGTGCAATTAGATTAGGTTAGTTTTAGGTCAAACTTTGTGTATAAATAAGAAGTCCAACGCCATAACAAGGGTCATTAAAATTAATGATTTTGTAGTCCAACAAGTAATAGAAACATAGCATTTATTTTGAGTTGTTTTCATGAGCTCAATGCTCAATTATTCTTAGTAGTTTAGAATGTTCCCTTGGAGCCATGAATGTACTCACCAGTGATGCTGGAACCATTTGAGTTAATGAAGAAGGAAGGATATCTTGTGGCTATTTTTAATGTGTTATTTTGGTCTTTGGAGTTAAACAAGCGTCTTTTGTGCAATATGTTTTCTTATGTCCTCTGCTCCTATGTTTTAGTTTAGATTAATGATCTTATCTCCCCTTGCTACTGAATGCATGTGAATTGCTGGTTCTTTATGTATTTGGTATTTATTTTAGTTTCTTGCATTGGAGCATTGTTTAATGTTTGAATACAAATTGCATAACTATAGGTAGAAACATATATCTAACCTTGATTGATATTTTGAGTTTTATTTAATAATCCAAATGCTTTCAAGAAGCCCCATCCCTTTTGAAATCCCTGAGAAGATGAGTAAAAACCAGCTATCCCCTCACACAACAGTCACCTACCCAAACTAGCTCCCCCTCACCGTCAACACCTGACTACTAGGTGCTTGGAGGCTGGGAGAATTCATTCTTTGAAAAACCTCTTCAGGCAGAGTTGGCCGGTACCCCAGTACCTGGTGACAACTTACCTCTATTGGTGGAGCCAGTCACAAAGTATCGTCAACAGAAACTGGTGCTAGAAGGAGGGCATGAGCTTGTCTCCCTAAGAAAATTTCAATTTCACACCGCTTGAGAGCTCCCCGAGCAGTAGTTTTAGGAACTAAAATTTTCGCGGAATAGGGTCGTCTTCACCCTTACATTTTTAAAGAATCCTTCGATCAACCTTGAATCCTGGAGAGTTTGTAGAACTCGAACCTCCCATCCGAAAGAGTAGGACCCAACAAATAAGATAGCCAACCAATTTTATCTGGGGATTCACCACACACCATAATACCCAGGTCCCTCAGATAATCTCAAGGACTAAGATTCAACCCAGCCAAACCCAAACGGTCCCAATGGCTACTTACTTTGGTAATACCAGGTCCCTGATGGGGTAGTTCCTCAGAGCTACCAACGATCTTCCTCTGCATTTGGAGAAGATATGTCCCAAGAACGGGCATCTAGGCCCTCGAACTATAGAAGAACATCTTCAGGCCTATGACAATGCCATGAACAGACACTGGATACAACATCAAGACGTTGTAACCCAGATGTTTCTTCTATCCTTAGGACATAATGAGCTGAACAAGTACCTAAAATTTCCCTCCAACTCCATCAACATTTGGTAGGATATGGAAGACGCATTCCTAGCGGCCTTCCACATTCACGTGGACCCAGTGTGGTCCCACAACCAGTTTATCTCCATCAAGAAGGAAATGAATGAGCCTCTTGCTACATTCAACCATCGGTTCCAACATGCCTTAAAGCGGTGCACAGGCTCTTTCATCCCATCCACTGATGTAACCATCCAGACATGCTTGAATGCCATGGACCCCATTTTTGCCACTCTCCTATGGAGAACCACCGCCGCTAATGACTAGGATACCCTAGTGAAAGTTTACAACTTAGCCCTGGAATTGTCCCGCGATTTGAGCAAAGCTCATGGCGGGATTGGACAGAGCCTACCATTCAATATGTTTCCTGGTGGAACTCCTTACATCAAGGGATACAACCCCAACCCTGTAATGAGTGCCCCAACAATGGTCATGCGCCCACCACTGATAGACCAACATGCCCAGTACATTTACCCATCTCAAGCCCAGACAATACCAGGTCTAGAATATGTTCCCTGGAATCAACCATAGAAAATGCAACAACCCTTGACACAACCCTCCAAAGTACCTTTCTTCCAGTCATCCACGACCGGAGGATTGTCGTCCTCAACTCTGGGAGTTGTCGCCACTTTCCCTGGGAATCCACCACAACAACCGTCACACTATAACACAACTACACAGCTGTCTACCAAGGTTGAATCCCTCTGGTGATTGGTGTCCTCCTTGATGACAAACATGGGACAGCTGAATGTGGGGCCTTCTACACCCCACAACTCCAATTCCCAGAGAGGGAATATTTTTTTAGGACAACAAAACACTAATTCTAGAGGTCAAAAATACAACAATGGGCCTCAACCCAACCAACAACAATGGAACAACAATGCAAATACCAGAGGTCCTCCTCCAAACCAAAATACCACTCAGGGTGGTGTTGTACCCAGTCATTCTGTACAACTTGCAGAATTCCACCCCTAACCATGTGGTGTAGATTGTATGACATTGGCTCACATTCTGAGGTGAACTGTGCTACACTAGAGAAGATCATCATGATCTCCCAGTCAGATAGACAACTTGTCAATCCTACTCCCCCGGAATCATCCTCATCAGAGCCCCCTCACACTGCCTTCACATGTGAGACCATCTTCTTCAGGATAGACGAAGAGGACAAAGAAGAACCCAAATTATAGGGGTTGTTGGACGAATCCATCCTAGCCTTTGAGGCCAACACCTTCACCAACCCATGGACTCCCTACAACACTCAGAGTCAGGCTGGAAAGGGGCCATCTTACGCGTTAATGCCCCCTAGAATACCACCCCCCAGGACAACATAAAGGATCATCCCTTCCCATTGAAAAGATCTAGCCCTAACTACACCAGGGATCCAGCCAGGGGAAGCCAACTTTACCTAGGGGGTCAGTTTGACATCACCAAGGAGTTAGAGAACACCAGCACCTCCATGACCTTGATGAAGGTTTTGCTAAATTGTCCCGAGCAGAAGAAGTCTCTTCTGTAGCTCTTGGGAAACCCGGAAGCCGTCAGTCATCCACCAAAGATTGTCATATTCGATGATGCCAACTCGACAATCTTTTGGGGAAACACAGAGGATCCTCCCTTCCTACCAGGCTTGAACATTCAAGGGAAGAACCTATACAACTGCTTGGTAGATTCCGGTGCTTCGGGCAATGTCATGCCCTTATCCATATGCTAGAAGCTCAGACTCACTCCCACACCGTCCAAAGGTGTAGTAGTCCAATTGGACAAAACTATTGTGAAAATGGTTGGTGAGATGAAGAATGTCTAGATTTAGCTCATCCAAGACCCTCAGATATCAAGCACAATAGACATCCAAGTGGTGGACATCCCTGAAACTTATAGGATGTTATTAAGTTAGAATTGGTCAAAGGCCCTTAATGGGTATTTCTCTACGGACTTCTCCCACTTATGGCTCCCCTGGAAGGGAAAATCAAATCAAATCTGGGTGGAGAGTGAACCCAGAATGAAACAGGCCCTCACTAAAGTCGGGAGGGTAAATGAAGTCCTTTTCTCTGAATCCTCCCTTGGGGTATACCGAACATGATAAATCTTAACCTTTGATTTCATCCCTAGGGAGGATCCTATAATCTCTTAGAGAATTCAGGATCTGGACGAAAAACTGAAGTGTGAGGTAGACTCACAAGGTAGCACGACAACTTTGGCCACTCTCTTGTCTGGCACTTGGTGTTGGGTACATTATCAAAAACACTCTGAAATGGAGTGTGAGCCTTGCATTGTTGCGGCTACCCACCACATCACTGACCTCCAAGAGAAAGAACGCAAAGCCGGATGCCCTGGACCAAGTAATCCACCCAGCAGTACACTTGAGGTTCTGCTTGCCCAAGAACCCGAACTGGATGATTCTCCAGAGGAAAGTCCCACCCACACACCATCGGAGCCAGAGGAATCATGTCGCAAACCTAACAACCCCCAAACCAATCCAAATGCCACTTCGCCTTCCCAGCCCCATAAAATGAACAATGATTTGTGGCTATTGAAGTTTGATGGATCCCGGTCTAAACAAGGTTGCGGGGCCCGAGTGGAACTAATCAATCCGTAGGGGAAATCCTTCCTCGCGTCCTATAGGTTGCAGTTTAACTGCACTAAGAACGTCATAGAGTACGAGGGCTTAGTCCTCAGACTCCTATTCACATTGAGAAAAGGGATCACCCACCTCCGGGTGATGGTTGATTTAGAGATGATTGTAAAGCAGGTCCGGATCCAATACATGTATCATGACAAAAGGTTGGCCGCATATCGCAACTGGGCATGGAGTTTAATTAAAGAATTTGATGCTTTTGGCATCGGGCTCATTCCCTGAAAACATAACTATCTTCCAGATGCCCTTGCTGTGTCCGCCAGCACCCTCAAGCCTATGGCTGGTTCCTGGCTCCAATTTTTTTTTGTTGAAATGGTCCCCACCCTGTCCATCCCAGATAATATCACCCACTTTCAAGTTTTTGAGGATGACCAACATATTCTGGCCTTCATGGCCAATGTTGGCATCTTTGAAGATCATATAGTGGAAGAAATTGATCATGAGGATACAGGATAGCGGGAAGAAGATGACGGGATCATTGATCTACCCACCAAAACCATCCCTAAGGGGATGGTGGCTTTAGAAATCATCTTTAATTTGGACCCCCAGGGCCGAGACAAGATATCATCCCTCTTTGAGGTAGGAAAATTTGAGAAAGTCAACATTGGTAAAGCCAATGAAAAAAAATTGGTCCACATTGGTACCTCCTGCTCCCCAGAGGAGAAGGAGAAGATTCTCCCAGTTCTTTGAGAATACATTGACGTTATTGCCTGGGGATATGAAGATCTTAAAATTTATGATACATCCATCATGACTCATACCATCCCCTTGAAACCAAATGCCAAACCTTTCTAGCAGAAGCAAAGGCTAGTAAACCCATTGATCGAACCTCTAATCCAGTAGGAGGTTCAAAAATTACTGTCAGCCTGAATTATCTTTCCTATCCGACACACAACATGGGTTGCCAACCTCATCCTCGTGTGCAAGAAGAATGATGAGATCTGCCTATGTGTGGATTTTCATAATTTAAACAAGGCATATAAGAAGGACAATCACCCTCTCCCCTTGATGGATGAGGTGTTACAAATTGTTAATGGTTCCCAAATGATGTCCTTCCTGGATGGGTACTCCAAATATAACCGAGTTATGGTTAAGTTTGAGGATAGAATGAAAATGACGTTCACCACCAAGTGGGGAGCATTTGCATATCAGAGAATGCCCTTCGGTCTAATTAATGCAGGGGCAACATTTAAAAAGGCTATGGAAATTGCATTTGAGGGCCTGTTTAACAAATGCATAATCATCTATATGGATGATTTAACCTTCTTTCCTCGGACAGGCGTGATCATTCCTCCCACCTCGCTCAAATCTATGAGAGATTTTTTCGGTATGGTACCTCCCTCAACCCCAAGAAATGCATATTCAAGGTCACTGAAGGGAAGCTACTTAGGAATATAGTCTCTGAGAAGGGGATATCCATCGACCCTGAGAGATTTGAAGCACTGGTAAATTTTCAAATGCCCGACAGTAAAAAGGAAATGAGTTCGGAAAGATAAATTTTGTCTAGCGGTTCATTACTAGATTCACCGAGATCGTCAAACCACTCAATGACATGATGAATAAAGATACCAAGATTGAGTGGAGCCCTGAAGTGAAGTGATCATTTTCTCAGATCAACAAACCATAGTGGAGGCACCAGTCCTGGCAAGTTCAGACTATTCCCTCCCATTCCACATCTACTCCTTTTCTTCACCGCATTCTATCACTGTAGTTTTAACCCAGAAGGTTGAGGGGGAAGAGAAACCTATTGCCTTCATGAGATCCCCCTTTAAAAATGTTGAGGTCCGATATACACCCTTGGAAAAGCAAGCCTTTTCTCTAGTCCAAGTCGTGAAGAAATTTTGGCACTACATTCTCTAGAGAAAAGTGCATGCTATCATTCCAGACTAGGTTGTCAAGTCTTTACTGCTACAGAGTGAAATGGGCAAACAACGAGGGAAATGGATGGCCATCCTCCAAGAATATGATCTTGAGATGAAACCAACTAAAATAGTCTGAGGCCAGGGACTATGTAGAGCGATGGCGAAAGTAACTCCAAACATTGAATGTCAAACCTATGCTGTGGAGTCCATCACTCAAGATCTATGGTATACCGATCTGGTGTACCTGTTTCTCAATAACAGATGCTTAGAGGGGCTTCCCCCTGACAAACATCATGCCCTACAACTGAAAAGTGCACACTTCATGATAAAAAATAGAACACTTTTTTGCAGGAACTTTGAGGGGATTTACCTCCGGTGTATAGATAGGAACCAAGCTGCCAAAATGATAGAAGAATTCCATGGGCAGTTCAGAACTAGGCATGGCTCAGCTAATGCAATTGCCCATCAGATTCTCTAGGCCGGATATGATTGGCCCTTCATCTTCAAAGACGTTTACACTCACGTAAGGAAATGCTACACTTGCCAAAGAATAACTCATCATGAGCGGAACCCGGCCATGCCTTTACAGCCGGTCTTTAAAGTTTGACCCTTTGCCCAGTGGGCATTCATTTTTATTAGGGAGATAAACCCAAAATCATCCTCCAACCACTGGTATATTTTGATTGTGATCGATTACTGCACCCAGTGGTCCGAGGAAATCTCATGCAAGAACAACACGACAGATGTAGTTATCAAATTTTTGGAAGAAAACATAGTCACAAGGTTCAAAATGCCCTTCGCGACCGTGTGTGACAATGATATGGCATTTTCTTCAGCGTAGTTATTAGAATGGACCTATCAGAGGAAGACCACCCTGAAGTTCTCAAGCAACTATTATCCCCAAGGTAATGGTGTTTTCGAGTCTACCAATAAGAACTTGCTGGAGGTGATCAAAAATTTGCTCGAGCGAAATCCCCGGGACTAGCACCAAAAACTTAGATTCACCCTTTGGGCAGATTGTATTAGAATCAAAGCATCCCTAGGGACTTCCCCATTTCACCTAGTTTATGGCCAGAGTCTTGTGTTCCCACTCAACTTACAAATCTCGGTTTTATAGTTCATGCAGGAATTCAACGCCTGGGACAACATTATGGAGGTTCGCCTTTTGAACCTGGTAAGAATGGAGGAACAAAGAGACATGACACTAGAACATTTTGTGTGTGATCAAGCAGTGGTCAAATGGTGGTTCGACCAGAGAGCCCAATACAAGGACTTTTGGGTTTCAGATATGGTCCTTTTGTGGGACAAGGCCTGTGAGAAGAAAGGAAAGCACACTAAGTTCCAAAGGATCTGGCTCGGACCATACCTAATCTCAAAGATCTGTTGGGCCAATACTTATCATCTCAGCATCATGACCAGAGAAGCCTTCCCATTTCCTGTCAATGGATAGTTTCTCAAACATTACTTTGAATGAGGCGAGAGGTATGTTCACCCAAAGTTGTATCATATGTAAATATTTTCCTACTTGTAAATATCTTTCCAGACACTCCTTGGGAGTGTCTTGTCCTTGTAAATAGTTGTTGGTGGTCTTCTGGGGCCATCTTCTTTACTTTTTTCTTTGTTGTCTTTGGATTTCTTTGTTTGCTTTGTGTTTCTTGTTTTTCGGGTTCCCGACATGTTGCCTTCTCGTAGACAAGTATGATTCACATGACATCTAGCCCCTGGAGTGGTGCCTTGTACATTTTGGTTAGTCTAGAATCTATTGTTAGCATGGTGAAATTTTTTCGCACTCCGGAGTTATTTTGTATGCATGGTAAAAGGTTATGGGTAATCTTCATCATATTCATATCCTAAGAGTCTTGACATCAGTTAACAAAAAATCTAAGAAGCAAGTAATCATATAATCTTTGAGAGCAGATCAGTTGCACTGGTTATTGACCATGTCCAAAAAATTGAAAGAATATCCTAGGTCTGGAATGTCTCTCCTATTCAGCAAATTAAAATAGATGGCAAGGTGAAAGAAGTACCACCGTAAAAATTAGCTAAGCGTAAGGTTCACAGTGAAAGAAGTACCGCCTTCCCCATCTTCAAAAGAAAATAAAGAACTAGAGAATAGAGAATTCCAGGATCCAGGGGAACACGCAAGATATAGTGATTTTGGTCTGATGCACCTAGTGTCATCTCTCTACTTCTCTCGAAAATCATCAGCTTGATTTTCTTCCAAAGCACACACTTCACGAACTAACAAGAGATTTAAAGATTGAATCAATGATGAGTCAGATTTTCTCAGACACCTCGAACCTTGCAAGTAAAATGCTCCAGGTAAAGATGAGTCTCGATTTTGCTAACCAGAGATTCTATGGTTCTTAAATGCGCTAAGGCATTCGTCCCTAGTGAGTCGCCATTTGTTATGTCTTGCATACCCATCCCTACATTTTGTGGGCAAAATGTTGGGTCCCCCTTTTCACTTTTGTCCTTTGTTCTTTTTCTTTTGTTTTCCTCCAGCCTTTGCCTCTACGGGGCCATTATTTTCGTTTATTTTTGGTTTCTCTCTCTCTAGGGCCTGGTCCTAGAGTGTTTTGTTTCTTTGTGCCAGTCGGATCCCAGAATCTGGGATTCTTTGCCATTGCTTCCTCTTTAGTTAGAGGGTGTGGTTGCACGGGATCCCCGGTCTTGAAGTCCGGAGGGTTTCCTTTCCTCGAGACTTGCAAAAGGAAGTGGTGCATTTTCACCTAAAGGTATAAATGAGGTTTCACTTGTCATTTTTACATTCATCACGAACAAATTACCCTGAGTAAATTAAGAGAGATTAAGTGCGACTTGTGAAAATTACCAGTGAGCTAAGTATGTTTGCTTCAAGTGTTTAACAGTTGTTGTTTGAGCTTGTGCGTGCAGAGTCTTTGTTGTTCATGGTCTGTAAAGCTTCCTGTTTGCAGAGCACCTCCCATGCCCTTCCTCCCACATTTTCCCAATGTTTAAGGTAGGCCCTTCTGGTTCTCTCTGTTTATTTTTGTTTTCTTTGTTCTTTTTGTCTCTGGTTTTGTTTCCGATTTATTTTCTTTTTCATTTCTAGTCTTCGTCGTTGCCTCCCATTGGTGGGATGGCTTCGCAAGAAGGTTGTCCACCTTCTATGCACTGTATATTCTGTGCATTTGTAAATATTTGTGGGTTTCTGTATATTCATGTAAATAATTGTAACTTAGTTGTAGGTAGTTGTAAATCATTGTAAATAATGTAAATGTGTCGTAGTTTCTTGTTATTTGTTAGTATTCCATAGGTTAGTAAGTGGCATTTCCTATAAATTTGTCATTTTGTGGCTTCCTGTGCAAAAGGGTGTCCATAGTGTGTCTTTGTACATTGTTTTGTGCATTCTATCATGTCTGACCTGTCTTATGGCGAGCTCGTCGCGCTCTACGTGTTGTTAAACCCAATTCGAGCTTGCCCACCTGGTTCTCACTGTACTCAAACTCCGCACCTTGCATGTTCGAGCTGTAGCTTTTCTCTCTCCTCCTGTTGCTTTAACATTAATGGCAGGTTAAATCCCCATGCATAAGCGTTCAAAATTGTCCCATATGCCATTCAATTCATTTATGTCAAGACATCTGTCATCTTTAATGCCATTACCTCATTTGTTGCATGACCATGTGACAACCCACGTCAACACAGTACGACTTATTGCTCGGTCACTTCAGTAATGGATAGTTTCTCTAGACTCTAGGTGCTACGAAGTCTCCAGACCTTCATCCCATTTATTGCATGAGCCAGCATCCCCGAGACCCCTGGATGTCGATCAAATTCCAAGTAAGTTGTTGATTGTTATATTTTTGGGATTTGATGAACTATTGTCTTCTTAAGGATAGGTGCAAAATGGTGGTGAATCCTCTAGAGTCTGTAAAATTACTTTATATTTTATAACATGTATTAATGGTTGTCCGGTCTTGCAGATTGCAAAGTACCCAACAAATAATGTCTAAAGTAACAACTCCTCCTGGAAGTCTGGAACTCCCGACCACTTCCACCCGGGTGGCCACCAAGACAAGGGCAGATAAAATGTCAGAGAAGCTCTTGTTAACATCTGAATACCCAAAGGATGGTGTCCTTGTGGGATCCAAAGTGGATTCCAAACTTTAGAATATTACCGACACAAAGGTCGGATCATGGGCTGAACTATAGGGCCTTGTCTGGGTAATGTATCAACAATGATCTATCGGGGACAACATGGAAAAGAATGTGGCCGCCTCTGGCATTATCAAAGTCGCCTATTTTCCCTGCTTAGTGCAGGCACCAGAGTTGATTCTCTCCTTGGTGAAGCACTACAACACACCCACTCAGATTTTTTTCTTGTTGTTTCCCTCCCATTGAATTACCCAACAAACATAGTAACTCTTGATGCTGCCACGTTTACTTCGGGACTGGGAATACCCCAGTTTAGGAATACTATTGTCATCTCCTGGGCCGCATCATTGAAGGAGTTTGAGAAATTTCAACAGCTCGTCCGACATCATCTCAATTCCCATTGGTTGAAGTCCTCAAGGAAGGACTATAAGAAAATGAAGTTGGAGATCCCCTGCGGAGATTTGAAGGAATGTGTACAGGTGAGGATCATCTTTTTATGTAGGATCTTCAGGGAACCCGAGGCTAGGGACTTTCCAGTATGGATGTTGTTAGCACTTTTTCTTGTATCACAACCTTAAAATGACAGTATACTGATTATACTTGAATGAAAACTCCTTTTTGACAAGAGAAAGGCTAATTGCTAAGGATTGAATAATATCCTTCTTCATTTTT
>MU227423.1:707972-733022 GCA_018584345.1 Thuja plicata
GTCAAAAGTTATAACATGTCAAACTGGGCTGTTCAGATTTCTAGACAAGACAAAAATGCAGACAGTTCATGAACAACCAACTTTGGGAAGTATGAAAACTTATCAAACGGATTCAGAATGACCTGAGATCTAAAACATAAGATCTCTGATATGCATGATAAACATTCCCAAAGTGGCAAACAATTAAACTCAACAGGGTGTAAGATACTCAGAAGCAAAGTAGGCTCCGGACAACAAATTGACAATTAAGCAACATGCAGATTTAGGCGACCCCCTCAAAATGACTACTCCCTAAACATGTCAGAACTAGAAATCAGGAGTTGGGACCCACTGCATATGTCAAATGAAAGGCATTAAAGCCTCTTCCAAATTTGTATCTCATAAAAATCATCCAGGCACCTTTTTCAATCACTCCAACTGAGCCTTCTTACACAATTTTTCAAAGGTATTCACTTTGCTTGTCTGAAAAATTTAACATGGTCACTCCAAATTTGTTCCAAATTTAGGAGTACCAACAGATGTATTTTTTTCTATACTGCATCACCACCCACAGACATAACTTTGACTGGGCGACTATTATCACCAACCATGTGGATTTTCAAATGAACAACGTCAGTTGGACATCGAAGTTCCACATGACTTCGTATGTATTATAAGAAATGACACAACATAGACCCGCACTCTGGGGTTTACTTACAGTGGGCATCCTTGGGACCAGGCCCGACCATAATTCTCTATGGGACCATTATCCCCAAATTCAATGGGAAGCCAACTTCCCCAATTTTTGCCGGGTAAATGACACCTTCATTTACCACAACATTTTGACACTTACTCGGGATTCTGGGTACTGACTATCCAAGGAAGCAATGACCTTGGTGAGTTCTTACGATAATTATTTTATTCAATTTCAACAACATCCTTACATTCGGGTGACTAGATTCTCTGACAAGACCTACCTATTACCCAAGCATTGTGGGGATAGGATTTTTCTTCTGGAGTATTGTAGGTAAATACTAGAGCTCCATGCATTTTATGGAGTAAAGGTTACCTCCATCCCGTTCCTGATCACTTGCGGGAACTATTCTTGCAGTGGCCAAAGAGGCCGATAATGAGCTAAAGAGTCTGGGGCTGGCCGAGTTCTACATAGCAAGGAACAATTTTGACCCACTCAGAAAAATAAACGCATTGCTGCCCTGGGCCTCCGCACCCCATGAGCCTCACATAGAGGATTTTTGGGTAGATTTCCAGGATGATTTCAATGTTTGAGGCCAAAAATATGAGAGGATGACCAAAGGGATGATGAAGAGCCTTGACCTTTGGACCTTTCCAAAGGATTTGTCAGATAGTGGGCCTTTGGAGGACCCATCATACAAGTCACAGGGGATCAACAAGATGGATCTCCCTCTAGTGGATTGGGACACCTTGAAGATTTTGATAATTGAGGATGTCACTCAGGGCGTCATACAATGCAACCACGATTATTTTGCACAAGTGTGCAAGAAAAGCACCCGTCGGGGTCCAATTTTGTGGGGGTCCACTTCGGCCTCCAGGGAAGTCGGGCCAAGAAAAAATAAGGGGAAATAAAAGGAGACCACCCCATCCTAGGTTCCACCTCTGACTCCCCTCCATATTCTGGAAAAAATTCACACTCAACTTGAGGTGTCCTACCAGCTGAGTGAAACAATGAGCGCCTGCCTTTCTCTCGGTCTTCCTATTACTCCAGTAGGATCTACCCTCCCAGAAGGCTTCCCTTCACTGGAAACACTCATGAGCTGATGGACGGAGGCTGAGGATGAAATTGCAGCTATTCTAGATGTCGGGGCCCCGCTACAAATAAGAAGAAAGAAGAAAAGGGTGGATCATCCCCCGCCAAGCACAGATGCAGGTCCCAGGATGCCAGACATTTCGTAGGTGGAACTTATCCATTCTTCTCCTAAACCAGAGGACCCTCTGGCAGCCTCCCTCCCCATGATGATTTTGATGACCTCTTCTAGATGGAAGACTTGGTGAACTTGCAGGCTGATATGGTGAGGGCAGTGGAGGAGATTAATAAACAAGAAGAGATAGCCCTGGAAAAAGAGTTCCAAGAGCAGGAACAAGAACAGACACAAGAGAATCCATAAGATGTGGAAGAAATAGTGGTCCTAGGGACCAAGACAGAGGAGAGGAGAATACAAGAAGAACATCCAACAATAACTGGGGAAACTAGACCTTCAGGAGAAATCGTACCCCAGTTGTCACGCTCAAAACGCCTCTAGTTACTTCGAGTGATCAGGTCCCCCAGAATGTGACATTCTATGAGGTGGTCTCCGTGGCCCAATTATTCAATTATGTATTTTCATTGATGTTAGACATGTATTTACCCTTATATAGTGATGTTACACAAATGTCTACATTTAGACCGAGCATAGTTGGTGAACAAAATAAGTTATTTAGTGTTGACAGAGTTCAGTCAGGCATTGAAGGAAGTTCAGTGTTGACCGAGGCACTCGGGCATTTTAGTCTTGGTTGGGCATTCAGTGGCAGCCGACTAACAATGATTTATATTCTATAATTAATTGGTTATATGAGGCTGACTGAATTGTGATTTATTATTAGAAGTATATTCCCACCGACTTGACAGGGATTACCATATAAATGAAAGGTCAAGTTTGGATTGAATGAGAGTAAGGTGATTGCAAGAAGAGAAAGCAGAAGTGTGGAATTTTGTGATATAAAGAGTGAAGGCAAAATCAGATAGGATTCTGATTGAGTACTAATCACTCAGAGCTACAATAGAACATCTGATCAACAAGGATCCAATTATAATTAGAATAGAGATATGAATCAACAAAGACAGTTGCTTACACATACAGGGTTAGCTCCTAATAGGGCTCACTTCAGAAGAGTGAAAAATAGTAACTAGTTACATTGGTGGTTTTTCCCATATTGGGTTTCCATGTTAAACCTTGGTGTCACCTGTGTATATGTTATTTGTTTCATGCTTAAATCTCTAAAGTATAACCGCATTGGATATTATAAAGATTACTTTGACACCTGAGTTATAGAAGAATATCTTAATTAACCGAGTAACAATGTTAAAGTATTTAAGACATCTGAGGGATGTAAAGGATTTGTTTTGGAGTAACTGATTCACCCCTCCCCTCTCAGTTACTTATCTCATTTCCAACAATTGGTATCAAAGCTTCAAGTGCTTTTAGAGGAGGTTTCAAAGCCTAAGCTAAAGATCAAAGATGTATTACAAAAGGGAGGTCCCTAAGCTAAACAAAGACAATTTCCTAGCATGGAAGGAGCTGATGAAGCTACATCTCTCTACTATCGGTGATGCTGGTCTGCAATTTTGGAGAGAAAATATGAGGAACCAACAGGGACTATGACTGTGGAACAGATGATGGAACGGAAGCATCACAACATAATGATGATTGACATAGCTTCTTCACTCAGCTACTTAGAATTTGATGAAGTCAAGGACCACCCTACAACTTATGATATGTGGAAGAAATTACAGGACATTCATGGAGGAGATGTAAATGTAAGAAGAGCCAAAGCAAAAAATCTAAGAGGACAATTTGACCAGATGAAAATGAAAGAAGGAGAAGACATTACAGGATACAATGACAGAATCAAGAAGATTGTAAGTGCCATCAGAGCTGTAGGAGGAATAATTGAAGATACAAGAGTGGTCAGAAAGGCTTTAAGAACTTTACTTCCTATCTATTCTATTAGAGTTTCAGCTATTCAAGAGATGAGGTGCAATAAAGATATAACTCTGGATACGTTAGTGGGAAGGCTTACAACTTTTGAGCTGGACAACTTTGACAATTACTCTCCTAGCTCTAGCAATCTCGAGTCTGCATTCAAAGTGAAATTGAACCTTGGTAAGAAGGATGGATACTCAAAAGGGAAGCAGATTGAAAGTGACAGTGATGATGAAACTGATGATGAAGATCTTGACATCATTGAAGCACTACTTGCAAGAAGAGTTGCAAAAGGAAAATACAGAGGAAAGATACCACTTATTTGTTTCTCATGCAATGAGGTTGGTCACATTGCTGCAAAGTGTCCGAACAAAGAAGAAAAAGATGAGAAAAAGTTCAACAAATTCAAGGGGAAGAAAGATTTCAAGAACTACAAAGCTACAAGGATAAAGGTAAGAAGTCTTGTTATATTGCTAAAGATTCTGACAGTGATGAAGAAGAAGAAATGGTTTATATTGCTGTTAAGGATGAGTCAGATGAAGAAGATGAAAAGACAACACTTTTCTCACACATCAATAAAAATTACACATGGATAATTGATAGTGGTTGTTCTCATCACATGACTGGTGATAAGACAAAGTTTGAACATCTTGAACACTATGATGGTGGGAGTGTCAGTTTTGGGAATGATGAACCTTGCCCTGTAAGAGGAAAAGGTTGCATTGTTCTGACATAAGGAATCAAATGTGATAATGCTTATTGGGTTGAAGGAATGAGGAGAAATATACTCAGTGTAGCACAACTAAACAACATTGGCTTCAAGGTGGAATTCATGAATGATAAGACCAAGCTCCTGGATGGTAAAGGGAACCTAGTCAGAACTGACAGACAAACAAAAGGTAATCTATTCTATCATGATCTTGCTGAAGGTTCATGCTTTATTGCACAAGTAGAAGAAAGTTGGTTATGGCATAAAAGGTTGTGTCATGTAAACTTTAATAATCTGGTAAACATAAGCAAGAACAAGAGAGTCATAGGTATTCCTATTTTAAAGAAACCCAAGTTAGCAATATGCAAACAATGTCAAATTGAAAAGATGAGCAAGACTAGTTTCAAAAGAAAGAATTACATTACTGATGAAGTCTTGGAATTGGTACATACTGATCTTTGTGGACCGATTGGAACAACAAGATATACTAGAGAGAAGTATTTTATTCTATTTGTTGATGATCATTCTAGAATGATGACTGTCATATTTCTCAGAGAAAAATCAGAAGCTTTTTAGAAATTCAAGTGGTATCTTGCATGAGTAGAAAAGGAAACATGAAAGAAACTAAAATTCACAAGATTTGACAGAGGAGGAGAATTAATTTCTAATGAGTTCAATGAATTTTTTAATGAGAGAGGAATCAAAAGATAGGTATCTGCCCCTGGTACACCCTAGCAAAATGGAATAGCAGAGAGAAGAAATAAATCCATCATGGATTATGCTAGAACTGTAATGATTGAAAAGAATGTTACTGCTAAATATTGGAAGGAGGCCATCAACACTATAGTGTTCACTCTGAACCGAGTTCAACTAAATAAAGGTAGTAACATGACACCTTTTGAATTATGGTATGGATATAAACCTAATGTTCATTATTTCAAAGTATTTGGAAGTAGATGCTACATCTTGAAGGAAGCTAGAAATGGAAAACTAGATGCAAAAAGTGATGAAGGAATATACCTAGGTTACTCATGTAAAAGAAAAGCATACAAATGTCCAAATCTTACTACTCAGAAAGTCATAGAAAGTTTACATGTCAAGATTGATGAGTTTGCAAATAAATGTGAAGAGAAGAGCAGTAAAGAGCCTGAAGACTACAAGAACTTTGTGTATTATGAACCTGATACTATACCTATGACTCGAGCAATGGTGATGGGTCAACAGAACTTTCAACCACTAAATATACTAGCACAAACTGTGCAAACCAAGTTACAAACTGTGCAACCCAAGCTACTAGTAGAAGAGACCGAGTCATAGACAGAGGAAAATGAGTCACAAGTAGAGGGAACTGAGTCATAGATGGAGGGACCCAAGTCACAGACAAAGGGAACTGAGTCACATATGGTGGAACCCGAGCATCAGACAAAGGAGCATGAAAGAATGTTTGAGAATGACAGACCTAGTGGATCAAGTCTAGAACCTAGAACAAAAGATCCAGTACTTTCAAGATATGTTAAAAGGCATCATGCACCTGAGCAGATAATTGGAGATCAGATAGAAGGTGCAATGACAAGGAAGAAACTCAAAGCTACATGCTTACTAAGTGAATTTGAACCTAGAACTATTAAAAATGCATTGAATGATGAAAGTTGGATAGAAGAAATGGATGAAGAAATTGAGCAAATTGAGAAGAACAAGACTTGGACTCTTGTGCCTAGGCCAAAGGACAAGAATGTGATTGGAACCAAGTGGGTTTTTAGAAATAAGATGAATGAAAATGGTAAAGTTTCTAGAAACAAGTCCAGATTAGTTTGTAAAGGATATGCTTAAGAAGAGGGTATTGACTATGGAGAAAATTTTGCTCTTGTTGCAAGACTTGAAGGAGTCAGAACTCTTCTGGCATATGTTGCACATAAAGGATACAAAGTATATCAAATGGATGTGAAATTTGCATTTCTGAATGGAATCCTAGAAAAAGAAGTCTACATTGAACAACCTGAAGGATTTATTGATCCTAGCAGAAGGGATATGGTTTGCAAGCTGCACAAAGCATTGTATGGACTAAAGCATGTGCCCAGAGCATGGTATGAAAGAATGCATAGCTATCTAATAAGCATTGGATTTTAGAGAACCAATGATAACAGTAGTCTGTACATCAAAGAAGGACCACATAACAAAATACTATTAGCAGAGATATTTGTTGATGACATATTATTCACTAGTTATGATGACCTATGCAAAGCATTCTCTGTAGCTATGAGTAAAGAATTTGAGATGTCTATGTTTGGTGAGATCAAATTCTTTGTTGGATTACAAGTACATAAAATGAAGGATGGTATCTACATTACTCAATCAAAATATATAAAGGAGATACTTAAGAAATTTGGTATGGAAGATTCCAAACATGTTGGAACACCCATGTGTACCAAACATAAATTGTCTAAAGATGACGATTGAAAGGAGGTAGATGAGACCAACTACAAATCCATGATTGGAAAATTGCAATATGTTGTTCACACCCAACGTGATATTCTATTGGCATTTGGTATTGTTGCAAGATTTTTATCTAATCCCAGAGATAATCACCTAATGGAAATCAAAAGAATTCTGAGATATCTGAAGGGTACTGAAGACTATGGTTTATGGTATAAGAAAGGCGGAAACTTTTATTTAAAGGCATTTACTGATGTTGATTGGGCTGGAAGTGTAGATGACAGGAAAAGCACCAGTGGTGGAGCTTTCTTTCTTGGAAAGAGGTTAGTATCATGGACTAGCAAGAAACAAAATTGTATCTCTCAGTCTACAGCAGAGGCAGATATATGTTGCTGCAGCAGTGAACTATTCAAACATCATATGGATCAAGCAACTATTATCAGGAATGAAGGAAGAAGTAAAAGAGTCAGTTATTATCTACTGTGACAACACCAATGCCATTAACATTTCAAAGAATCCTGTGATTCACACCAAAACCAAGCATACAACAATAAAGTATCATTTTTCGAAGGAATTGGTACATAATAAAGAAGTAAGGTTGGAATATGTGACTACCAAAGAACAAGTTGCAGACATATTCACCAAACCTTTACCTAAGGATGCACTCTTGTATCTTAGAGGAAAGCTAAGGGTGCTTCCCCTAACTGAAGCTCACTAAAATATAGTTTAGTGATGCATCAACCTGGGCGACAGTGAAGATCTATCAGTTGATGTAGGTACATCAGAGCACATTGGAGATGAATTTGTACATTTAGGTACATTACAATTACAAAGTGAAATAGTACTGACTATTGATATTTGTGGAGATGGTGTCTTTGGCATTTGTTGTCAAAGAGGGAGAGTTTTCTATAATACAACAAGAATACAGTAAGAGGGAGTTTTTGATGTCAGAGGGAGTTTTTGGATGAGAATCATAATGAAGCTAAAGACATTAATAAAATTTTCTGCTTCTCTACAATTCTTTGTATTATGACATGTTGTGTTGCCATCAATGCCAAAGAGGGAGATTGTTGAAGACAATTATTCAATTGTGTATCGTCATTGATGTTACACATGTATTTACACTTATATAGTGATGTTACACAAATGTCTACATTCAGATCAAGTATAGTTGGTGAATAGAATGAGATATTTAGTGTTGACTGAGTTCAGTCGGGCATTGAAGGAAGTTCAGTGTTGATCGAGGCACTCAGGCATTTCAATCTTGGTCGGGCATTCAGTGGCAGCTAACTAACAATAATTTATATTCTATAGTTAATTGGTTATATGAGGCCGACTGAATTGTGATTTATTATTAGAAGTATATTCAAGCCGAATCGATAGGGCTTACCATATAAATGAAAGGTCAAGTTTGGATTGAATGAGAGTAAGGTGATTGCAAGAAGAGAAAGTAGAAGTATGGAATTCTGTGATATGAAAAGTGAAGGTGAAATTAGACAAGATTCTGATTCAATACTGATGACTCGAAGCTACAATAGAACATCTGATCAGCAAGTATCTAGTTATAATCAGAACAGAGATCTGAATCATCAAAGACAGTTGCTTACACATACAGGGTTGGCTCCTAACAGGGCTCACTTCAGAAGAGTGAAAAAAAATAACTAGTTACATTGGTGGTTTTTCCCATATTGGGTTTCCACGTTAAATATTGGTGTCACCTTTGTATATGTTATTTGTTTCATGCTTAAATCTCTAAAGTATAACTGCATTAGATATTATAAAGATTACTTTGACACTCGAGTTATAGAAGAATATCTTAATTAACCGAGCAACAATGTTAAAGTATTTAAGACATCTAAGGGACAAAGGATTTATTTTGGAGTAACTTATTCACCCCTCCCCTCTTAGTTACTTATCTCATTTCCAATACTGGACCTTCAGTAGCAACTGTACCCCCAGTTGTCATGCTCCAAACACCTCTAGTTACTCTGGGTGATCAGGTCCCTTGGAATGTGACATTTAGAGAGGTGGTCTATGAGGCCCAACACTCAAACCTAGGCCAGACACCTTCAGCTCCTCCAAAAGATGTGCCCTTGGAGGAGAATGTACTAGCAGATGACGCCGAGGAAGAACAAAAACAAAATGACGAGGGGGATAACCCCAGAAATGTGGATACTGAGACCACAAACATTGGAGAAGGGGAAAATCCTAGTGATACAAATGTGGATGCAATCGAGGTGGAAGATACAAGAAGCCCTGGGGAGCAAGAAATGAAGTCCAATGTGACTATGGATACTGGGGAAATGCCATAGGACCCCGAAGAAGAACCCAATGCCCAAGCCTTAGAAACAAGACCGCCCTAACTGCCACAATGGCTGGTAGAGTCCCAGAAAAGAAAGGCCCCAGTGGCAGTAAGTGCCCCTCTCTCCCTAGCTGAAATGATGGCCCAAAATCAAGATGCTAAGAAGCCCAAGAAGGCCCAGATCCTCCATACCCTTCAGACTAGTCTGGGAGGAAATATTTTTGCAGTGGTAGTGATGCCTCCCCCAGATGCAGAGGAACCAACAATAGGCACTACAAAATATACAAACACTGAGGTTCCTCTGGGGAGGAGAGAAAAATAGAGCGAATTGAACCTATTGAAATAAGCGAGCCTAGAAATTGAGTCCTGATACGACAAGCAAGCCAAGAAGATGGAGGAAATATAAAAGAATGTAAATCTCCTTGGGCTTCTCACAGAATTAACACAGCCATTGGCTGAGATTCATCTGGTATCCTCCACATCTGGAACACCGCTCGTGCAGGGTGACATGGATGCTCTAAGGGCCATGAAGAAGAAAGCATAAGTAGTGGATGGGTGGGTCACTGAGAAGATTGCAACCGTAAGGCAGTTCCTGGCAGGGCCACTCCTGGACCTCTATCAGGCCAATAATATCATGGGCCAAGTGAATGACGCGGTCTTCCTATAGAAGAAGGAAGTGGAAAAATATGAAGAGTGGAGGTCCAAACTAGAAGTAATGATGAACTTCAGGGAGGAAGTCATCATGAAAATAGGTATTTTGGGAGATGAACCCTTTGGGTTCCTCCGGGCCCAGCACTCTAGACTTGGTCTCAAAATTGAGGTGAACAAGCAATTGGTAGCAGCCCTAAAGAATAGAATCCCGAAAGTCCAGAATTCTTTAAATTCATATACAACATTTGTGACAAGGGTTTCACAAGTCGATCCCTTCACCACCGGGACTTGTGCTCTTAAATATTTTGTATTGAGTAAATTTGATGAATTGATGTAGTCACAGTATCAGTCCTCTGAGGATTTTGACAGAGGGAAAATGTCACGCCTAACCAAGATGATGCTCTGGGCCCACAACGCAGCGAAAGTGGCTGCATAATTCAAGGAAGGGGTCGGTGATGTTGATGAACAGTTCAGGGTTGTCAACGACTGTTGGGACTATGTCAAGGACGTAGATGAGGAAGGAATCAGCCAGATTTTGGAGGCAGTCAAACAAAACAAGGAATAGTAAAGTCCTTCGGTCTCTGAAGATTTTCACTAGCAGGGTACAGTTTTGTAAATTCATTATTCTTTTGAGCGTAAGCTCCTGGACTCTAGAATTTCGGGTTTGAAGTTTTATATTCATTCACACCAATCTACATCCAGGCTCTCTAGAGCCAACTGATCACTGTTAAGTAGTTAATAAGGGTCAGAAGGTAAGTGATTCAGATAAGGCATGTTAGGAAAAAGAGATGGCTCTGATAGGTGATTTCCCCAAGGCGCCACTCCCACATTAATTACCCGGTGCACATTGAAGATAGGGAGCCACAATTTGCATTTATGAGGCATGTAGCCTAGGATATTGGGACAATTAGATTTCTTCTATAAACATCTCAGCACTCTTCTCTAGGTCGATTCTTCCAAATTTCTCCTCTTATCTTCTTCTTCTGTCTTGTCAGACCTCTGCACATCCCGAGGTGGTTGTAAGTGGTGCAGGTAGTACCAGCCACGTATAATGTATTATATTTGACAAGTGTATAGTTAGATTAGGTTAGTTTTAGGTCAAACTTTGAGTATAAATAAGAAGTTCGATGCCATAACAAGGGTCAACAAAATTGATGATTTTGCAGTCTAGCAAGTAATAGAAACATAACATTTCATTTTCAGTTGTTTTCAGGAGCTCAATGCTCAATTGTTCTTAGTAGTTTAGAATGCTCCCTTGGAGCCATGAATGTACTCCCCAATGATGCTAGAACCATTTGAGTTAATAAAGAAGGAAGGACATCTTGTGGCTATCTCTTATGTGTTGTTCCGATCTTTGGAGTTAAACAAGCGTCTTTTGTGCAGTATGTTTTCTTATGTCCTTTGATCCTATGTTTTAGTTTAGATTAATGATCTCATCTTTTCTTGCTATTTAATGCATGTGAATCACTGGTTCTTTATGTATTTGGTATTTAGTGTAGTTTCTCGCATTGGAGCATTGTTTGATGTTTGAATATATATTGCATAACTATAGGTAGAAACATATATCTAACCTTGATCGATATTTTGAGTTTTATTTAATAATCCAAATGCTTTCAAGAAGCCCCGTCCCTTTTGAAATCCCTGAGAAGATGAGTAAAAACCAGCTATCCCCTCACACAACAGTCACCTGCCCAACTTAGCTCCCCCACACTGTCGAGACCCGACTACCAGGTGCTTGGAGGCTAGGAGAATTCATTCTCTGGAAAAACCTCTTCAGGCAGAGTTGGTCGGTACTATGATACCCGATGATAAATTACCTCTATTGGCGGAGCCGGTCAAAAAGTCCCGTCAACACAGTGATTAGTTAAATTTTGGTTCTTCGTGTTATTTACTAGATTCCCTACAATAATATGTCAACTTACACACTAGACAACCCATAAATATTAATATGTGACATTGATACTTATTCTTCTTTATTGTTCTAAAAGTTAAGTCTCTTATCCACTTGCATTCAATTCCTAAAATAACATTTCAAAATTTATCAATTTCCAACTCGATTTTATTTAGGTCAATTTATTTTTATCATTATATTAATTTAATTAACTTATATTTATAAGATAACGATTCTAGAATAAAACTTGCAAAGAGACGTTAGGGAAACCACAAAAACTCAATTTTCAAATCATAAATCCTAATCTACCAATGGAGATGAATGAAATCAAATGAAAATCATAAATGTATTCAAATCAAAACAAATGCAAAGAGATGTTAGGGAAACCACAAAAACTCAATTTTCAAATCGTAAATCCTAATCTACCAATGGAGATGAATCAAATCAAATGCAAATCACAAATGAATTCAAATCAAAATAAATGGACTCAGCCTATACAAAGCCTTCATTATTCTTCTCTTCTTTGTGATGTAATGTTGGCTATCAAATTTATAACACTAATTCACTATCTGATTGTACAAAGACTCAAAGATTGTGGTTGGTGATAATTGGGAAGTAGAGCTCCTTTATAAATTTTAGGATTCTAATTGACAAATCAAGTTGAGATGTAAGTAGGCCTAGAATTTGATGGTCGTATTGGTCATTTTTGCACATTTGGACCGTATATGATAGGCTGAAAAATTATTAGACCGTATGGATTGACAGGTTAATTTTTTATAAAATTGTAAATATAACACTTAAATTTATAGATAAATCGTCACAATTTATTATAGGTAATCTAATGTTTTATTCAATAATATAAATACATGTGATTTTATGATATGTATGATTTATTGTATGATAAATATATATTAATTTATAATATATGTTTCTATTTTGATTATTATATATTCATATTAACTTAGAATCTTTTTAAAATAAAATATATCAATTTTAAAAACTTTTTTACTAACTTACATAAATGTTTTTATATTATCTATCATATATTTATATTAATTTAGAATTATTTTAAAATAAAACATATGATCTTAAAAACTTGTTTTGTTTATTTGAGTTTTTTGCATTTATTGCTAATTTATAATTATTTTTTGATTTTATATTCATTTTATGACAAATAAAAGATGCTATATGATTTATTGTATATTATTATTGATTTAAAATCTTTTCCAAATTAAAATAATGAATGATCTTTGCATATATTACTAATTTATACTTATTTTCTAATTTTACATTCTTTGTATCAATATTTATCATGTTTAATATATATTACTAATTATATTAATAAAAATATTTAAATTGACCTGTTAATGGGAATGAGAGGGTGCAACCTTTGAAAAGGGTTGAGGATGCCAGTATTAGTAAATGGCAACCTCCATCCCCTGGATGGGTCAAAATAAATTTTGTTGGCGCCTCACGCGGCAACCCAAGAATATCTGGGATAGGATATATTGTGCAGAATGAGAGGGGAGAAATTATAGCGACAGGGGCCAAAAGATTGAAAAATGGAACAAACAATGAGGCTGAGTGTTTGGCAGTAGTTGAGGCCATCCTAATGGCGAGATGAATACAACTTAGGAGAATTCACTTGGAAGGAGATTCACTCCTAGTAGTGAACGGGATTGCCAAAGGACAAATGGACACCTGGTATTTGAATAAACACATCAGACGAATTAGGAATCTGGTGGGAGAATTTGAAGACTTTAAAGTCTCATAGGTGTCGAGAGAGGCAAATGAGATGGTGGACAAACTCTCAAATATTAGTGCCAACAGATCACTCGAAAACCAATTTGAACTATTTGAAGATTTGAGAAATGAAATATAGAGGTAAACAAGCACACCAAGGAAGGAAACCATAGTTTGGGGCTTTCGAATATAATAAAACCCGAGGATGGAGAGCTAGAACCGGAATGAAGAAACTTGCCATCAAAAGTACGTGGCATCTTTTCCCACTAGAAGGAAAAGGATATGATGTCAAGGTGGATGGGTGTGAGCATGAGCTATTTCGATGCAAGATCTCGTAAGCCGAGGATTCCATTCATGTGAATACAAAGAAAGTACAAAAAGGAGTAATGTGAAGGGATGGAGGGGATGACAACATAATGAAACCACCTTTTGGGCCTCTAGAGGCTTTGAAAGCACTTTAAAGCCAATCAAGAAGAAGGAAAGGCCAACGATTTGAAAATATGAACAGAAGACAATAGTGCAGAATGGAGGCCAACTTTTCCCTCAGCACAATAGGCCAAATCCCAACATTTGAAGGACCCACTATGATGAATCAACTGAGCCACATTTTCAAGGAGGACGATGAAGATTTATGGGCGGCAATACGGGAAATCTTTGGGGATCACTACCTGCAGAATTGGTGGAAACCAGGAATAAATTTGGACATCTCATCCTTTTTTGTTGCACTTAGGCTCTCGGTGGTGACATCAAAAGAAAAAGTGTGGTGGGTGGTCCGACAATGTATGGCGATCAAGTGGGTTGAAGGAGTTGAGGAAATTTTGCAGTGGGCGGAGGTGGGGGTTGGGTTGCACATGGGTGACGCACCATTTCAAATGGTGGGACATGAAAGTAGAGGATTGCAGCCACACGTGCTCTGGTCTACAACCATCCTAGAGGACATTTACATAGCTCGGGCCCTCTGTGGTTGGAAGGACTTGAAGGCCATTTTGGAGAAAAGAAAGGCAAAGGCACAAAATAAGGTCGAGGTTTAGCTCGCTGGGAGAAAATGGAAATAGACACCCAATAAATCCAGCGCAGTAGTGGGAGAGGATGGCAGGCCACAGATTCAAAGGTAACTTCTAGTCACAAGGAGGGGCAGAAAGGCCAACGCAACATGTAGGGCCTGAGAAGCAGAGGTTGCAGGCACAAGTGTGGTGGCTGAGGTTAAGACTTGCGTCGGCAACCTGGTGGAGGAAGGTGGCACCTTCGAGAATTTCATAAAAGAGGAGGTTGCCAGGTGGTTTAATTAATGGGGGATAATGGATTCCTTTTTGGATGTTTGTTAATAGAAAATTGATAAGATTTCTACCATGTTTACCTATAGATGAACTTAGGAGCAAATCAAAGGAATGCAACGAAGTTTTTGCATGATTGTAATCGATAGGCATGTATGAAAATGATTTAATATTTTCTACATATTAATGAAATACATATTACCGATCAAAAAATAATAATTTAAAATTTAAAATAATTTATTAAATTATTTTTAAATTAAAAAAAATTAACACTCAATATTTTTCTTAAACTGTAAAATGAAAGGCATTAAAATGACCAACCCGTCATAAAAAAAATCATTTGACAGGCAGGGGTGACCATCAAATTCCATAGACTATCAACAATGAAGACTCAATGAGACAACTTGATTTAGATAATAACAATGTGGGACACTGGGATTGGTTGCATAATTAAGATGAATTGAACTAATTAAAGAGTTGATTGATTATGCAAGAGGTGGAACTGAAACTGCTGGGATGGGACCAAAATCCCCCAAGATGGTGGGGAAAAATTGATTTAGAATGGGGAGGCCCTGATCATATTGTTAGATACTTGGGTATTCAATTTGTTGTGAATCCCAATATAAATGCAATGTGGTGATGGGTCAAAGATAGGATTCTCAATAAATTGAAAAAGTGGGACAGTAACCTCCTCCCTTTCCTGGGCAGATTCCAGGTGTGCCAAAAAATTCTCTCTTCGTACCCTATATATTTCTCTTCTGCCTGGCTTTTTAAACATAACTAATTTAACCTAATACAAAATTTTATTAGAGACTTTCTCTGGTCTGATGGTAAAGGTAACAAGAAGATGCATGCAATTTTTTTGGGAGTGGTGTACCAGAGAGAAGGCTTGGGGTGGTCTAGGATTAAATGACCTTAGAACCCAAGGCATTGCACTAGCAGTGAAATGGATTACTACGACATGTATAGGGGATAAACCTTGGAAGATATTGATAAGAAACAAATTATCTAGGGCCCATCCTAGTATATCCAAGACTTGGACTAATATGTGCTACTCAGATCTACTTGTTATAGAAGGTAATGTAGTTGTTCAAGGCTCAAGTGTCTTCAAGACCATCTGGAAGAGTTATAAATTTGTGAGAAATTTTATTTGTAACTCTGCTCCAACCAAAGGAAATGGATTGGTTTGTGGCAAGAAGTCCTTGTGGTGGAGCCTGAAACATAAGAATAAGCCTCTAGCATTACTTCAAGGCTACTCTGCAAAGAAATTCTCATAGAAAGGTATTAATAGTTTCCAAGATGTATTACAACAGGGCAAAATTATTTCATGGGAGAAGATGGAATTAGATTTTAATACACCTAGAACACAATGGAGAACACATGCACTACTTTCTGCTGCCCTTAACAGTTTGGGGTTTGTGAATGATTGTTTCTCCCTTGACAGATGCTCCTTCCAACTTTCATGGTCGGACAGCTCCCCCTACACCTTGTTAAGACCAAATTTATCTACCACTTTCTTACTCACAATCCTAATATCATCTCTCATGCTAGTTTCAAGTGGCATCGTGATGCTCCTATACCAGACTTGAACATATACTTTACCTCCATTTGGACCAAGCTTATGGAACCCAAGATTAACTATTTTTTGTGGAGACTCCTCATGCATAAGTTACCTTTCAAAAAACCGGGCGAAGAGCCTAATCTGTGCACTGTCTATAGACATCCTGAATATGTTCTTCATGTTTTCTTTGAATGTTTGTTTGCCTCTAAAGTCTGGAAAATGTTTGGTCTCACCTTCAAAGTTCATTTCAATATTTTGAATATCATATTAGGACACATTAACATTAGCAAATTTTGCAATACTTTATGGTCTATCCTTTCTTCTGTTGTATTGCGGATTATACGGAATGCTCGAAATAATGATGTGATGGAAGGGAAGGACAAGAATCTTACTGAGTCTCTTAGGAGACTCATTTATATTGATGTTTCCTTGCAGGTTATCGATGTTATCAAGATGAAATAAAGTAAATTCTTGCAAATCCTGAGAGATGGCAAGGCCACTATTGTAAAAAGGACATGGCGCATGGATACACTACCATGAAATCTAGGGGAGAATTTGATAACTCTCTTGCTGAGTTCGTCTAACAATTAAAGCAGTCTGATTAGGAGATACCTACTGGAGGAGCGCTAGATAACTCAGAAATTCTAGCTTTTAGAGCTCATGAAATCATTGGATATAATGTTGTTTCCCCAGATTACAATGAGTCTGATGCAGAACATGAAGCTCCTCATGAGTGACTACTTTGTTTTGATTGCGTAGATTAAAATTTGTATTTAATATGTATACTCCATGATGACAATAACTTGTAATTTTTTAAGCTCTTTTTGATATGGTTGAGGACTACATTCCATCCCTAGTTGTGTTGATTTGTATACTCTCATGTAATCACTTTTGTTACTTATGATATGTAATATAAAAAAAAGTGACTGGCAGTTAGAGAGGTGGAATTGAAGACTTAATTAGTATTAAATAATCATTTAATTGTGTGCATGAGATCAATAAATAAAAAAAATATTTTATTTATTTTTAAAAGAGGGTGCTTTTTGAAAAGTGAATTATTAAATAAATTAAAGAACTTATCTAATTATAGAAGACTTAGTTAACTTAATTAAATTATTAAAATAATTATTTAATTAAAGGAGAGAAATTGTAATTGATTTAATTAAATGAGAAAAAATATTTGACTAGAGTGTGAGAAACTCATTACTTTAAAAATAAGATTATTTAATTAACATTAAAAGATATTTAGAGAATTAAATAATTAGAAACCATTTAATTAAGAGAAATGAGGGAAATGTTGATTTTTGAATTTGAATAATAAGAATGATGTTGAATTAATTAAGAATAAAATTATTAGGGGTTCACCACTTATTGTGTTGGTTAAGTGGCGGTGTTGTTGTTGTCTCCACCCAGGTTCAAACCTTCAGTGGCCATTGTGAGCACGAGCTTGTGCCTTCATTGATCCAATGTGCTCACGGGTTTGGGACTCAATTTTGTTATGGGAATGACATCCCCCATTTGTGGTCTCACTAGTTCATAGCTCCAGGTCAAAAGCATTTCATGTGGAACCGAAAGTGACTGGCAGTTAGAGAGGTGGAATTGAAGACTTAATTAGCATTAAATAAACATTTAACTATGTGCATGAGATCAATAAATAAAACAAATATTTTATTTAGTTTTAAAATAAGGTGTTTTTTTGAAAAGTGAATAATTAAATAAATTAAAGAACTTATCTAATTATAGAAGACTTAGTTAACTTAATTACACAATTAAAATAATTATTTAATTAAAGGAGAGAAATTATAATTGATTTAATTAAATGATAAAAACTATTTAAGTAGAGTGTGAGAAACTCGTTAATTTAAAAATAAAATTATTTAATGAATATTAAAAGATATTTAGAGAATTAATTAATTAAAAACCATTTAATTAAGAGAAATAAGGGAAATGTTGATTTTTGAATTTGAATAATAAGAATGATGTTTTTTATTAAAAAGCAGCCAGAATGAGGGGGCTGACCCAACACAGAAAACAAAGCCAGCACGAGAAGTGCCAGACTACCGACACAAAACCATCAGTAGCACACCCTCAGCCTATCCCCTTCTTTAAAATCAAAAACCAAAAACTAGTAACCACAAGCCCCAACTTCACCACAAAATTGGTAACCAACCTGTGATCACTAACATACCCCAACTTCACATTGAAATTGGTAACCAGTATGTGAGCAAAAGTAGCAACAAAGTTCTTAAAAATCCTAACATTAGCATAAAACCAATTAATAGTCTTATGGCCAGTATAGTTTAAAAAAATAGTAAAAATAGGCCCTTAATGAACAACCACCAGTAGCAGCTAGAGTAAAAGATCATATAAAAAGAATAGAAGGTAAATTACTTGGGGTTCCCCCCCTCCATTTACCAACAACTTTAGCCAGTCCTCCACAAGAAACTGGAAGAGCTTCCCATTGTTCTTTTCCTCATTCAAAGTCTTAGAACTATCCAGGTGCATAAGATGAAGAGTCGTAGCCGCTGAATGCATCACTTTAACGACAAATTCCACAATTTTGTTGAAGCTCTCTCCCAGCTCCCTGATTTCATCCTTCATCACTTGTAGGTCATTTTTGGAGCCCAAGTCCTAACTTAAGTCATGGAGTGACTTAATATCACCCTTCATTTGATTCAGTTCATCCTTAACCTCCTCATCACTTTCCTCCAAGACCCCATCCTTATTCCCCCCATATCCTTCTTAGCCATAGCAACCTCCGGCTAGCCTAAAGGAAAGGTAGCAGTAAGCAGTGACTCAGTCAGCTATTCTCTCATCATTTTCTTTTTTGAGAAGTCCACCATGGGAAGTTTAAAGCTGGCTGGAATCTGGGTAGATTCCTGGCTTTTCTCACCTCCCTCCTTAGTCAGGGCATCTTTACCTTTGTTTTTATCTAAGCTGTCCTCCTTAATTTTAATTTTTTTCCCTTTCTTTTTTTCACCACTACTCCCTTTTTTCCTCCCTTCTTCCTCCTCTGAATCCCCCTCTTCATCTTCAACCTCCAAGTATCTTTTCCTAACCGCCCTCTGTTTAACCTATGTGTTGGAGGCAATCTTGTGGGACCTCCTCCTCCTGTCATTGTCTTCCTCTTCATCTTCTAAGTCAATATTTATTTGAACTTCTCCCACTAGACCAACTTTGTCTTGGCGAGAGTTCTTGGGCTTATTCCTCCTGGGAGTTGGCATTTTTGAGGACAAGGTAGGTTGAGATGGGGAAGCCACTATCTCATTAGGATTATTAGCAGTGAGGGCAGTAATTTCCTACAAAGTAACAAATCTAGGAGGGCACAAAGCATAATGGAAATTGTAAAGTCGCATAATGAGGCCTTGGTGAAGAATGTAGAAGTTTTGCTTCACTTTTATCTTTTCCCTCACATCGACCATCGACACCTCCCGCGAGTGCAACAGAAAAAAAGGAAAAGAAAATTCTTCATTGTAACGAAAATGGTTTAATAGAGGGAAGTGGTAGTTGTAAAAAGTCCCAAACCAAACTTCTAGGGTAAGATACTTCATAATAATCAGACATACCTCATTCCAGGGATCAGGTAGCTCGGGGCATTTGAATCCACCACAAAACCGAACATGAATCTATCATTTTGAAAAACCTTTTGACGCTCGTATCATCCCTTCTCTTAGACACCTTCTTCCACCTCCTACCCTCCATAGATAAATTTGTGGCTTGGGAAATTACCTCTTCATTGATTTCGAAGGCTATACCATTAATGGTAACCTTGCGTTCCTCCCAAGAATCCATAAGCTGCATATAAATAAGCTCATCACTTCCCTCCATGACTTCCATGTAAGGGTAAAATCCACCTTCCTTCAAATACGTGATGGCACACGGGTTCTTGAGAAACCCATCTTCAATTTTGGGAAGTTTCACACGGACCATATCACCATTCATCTTAATGTTGTTCTCTAAAAGTAACTCCTCTTCATGAGGCTCCAAAGACATCACAATCGATCTCCCTAGTTTAGACAGCCTTTGTAGCAAACCTAGCTCAAGTAACGAGTGTTGCAAAAACTAGTTTTCCAATTAGTACTAATACTAATCACTTTAATTACAAGAAGTTAATTCGACCCACAAGAGGTACTGTTCACATGGGGAGTCATAATGAAAGCTATAAAGTCCCATGAGAATAAATGATTGTGTATCTTGGAAATATAACACCAATAAAGCCCAATCATCTTATCAGAAATTGCAAGTCTCGTGCCAATCTCCACGCTGATATCACTCTTAAAAGTGCCCATACCTTCAACAAAAAGGTAATAATTACCCATCTTATTAGCAAGTTACTAAAATTAAGTTTCTTTCCGATTGCACTTTGAAATTTGAATTTGTGTTACGCCTCGTGACTCTACAAGCCGCCTTTCTCCTCCAATAATAATGATGTTAAATTAATTAAGAATAAAATTATTAGGGGTTCACCACTTAGTGCGTTGGTTAAGTGGTGGTGTTGTTGTTGTCTCCACCCAGGTTCAAACCTTCAGTGGGCCATTGTGATCATAAGCTTGTGCCTTCATTAATCTAATGTGCTCATAGGTTCGGGCCTCAACTTTGTTATGGGAATGATATCCCGCATTTGTGGTCTCACGAGTTCATAGCTATAGGTCAAAAGCATTTCACGTGGACCCGAAGGGCATTTTGTACCATCATCACTGGTCAAGTTAAAAAAATTACCAGAGACTTATGAATATACATACATGTGTGTGTGTTGTTGTTTACGTGTCTACATTTTGTCCCTTTAAGACAATGCAATTTTGAGTATTTTTTCAAATAAAAATTGTAAAAAAACAATTGCCCCAAAAGGAACAAGGTGACGACAAGGTATTGTAGTTGCCCCTTAAGAGATTGTTTGTGTATTGAAGGAATGAATGATCTCTGAAAGAAGAAGAATAATATTAGATGAAAGATTAAATATTAAGGAAATTGAAGAATAGTTAGTAAGAAGTGAAGAATGTTAGTCGATGGAAGAAGGGCTTGACCGATATCATATGTAGATTTGCTTGATTGATCAAATAGAATAGATAACATGAAATGATTTAATGATTGATCGACTAAAATTAATTGGTTGATAGAAATTGATTGAAGAAATGTTAGCGAGATAAATGAATTAATAAGAAATGAAGAATTAATTATTGATTGGATGAATGGATAATGATATACTCTTGATCAAAATCATGTGTTGATTGATATCATAATCTTGAACTTATATTGTGCTTTCAATATTATACATAATTTCATTCTTGAGCCTCATGTATGTGGCAAATGGGGATGTTTACATCAAGATATGGAAGACCAAGGTGTTAATGTTTTCCCTTTGTGCTAACAAACACAAAAAATAAGGAGTTTTTTCATCCATCCTAGGCCTCATGTGTTAAAGATCAAGGTATGTGTGACAGTCACAAGCATATTGATCCATGCCCATTTGTTTTCTTTAGATCTTTTCCAAGTGAATGTATCAACACAAACACCTAGAATACCTTTTTGCCCCACGATTTCATGGAAATACCCCACAAATAGAAAACAAATAAAATAAAATTATGAACCATCATGGATCCTCTAATCACTTTACAATATCCTCAAGCAACATAGGAATATGATTAAAGATAAATTTATAAAATTTAAGACTCACTTGACCAATGAGTCGACAACCATATCGATATTTGTCATCGTTGATTGTTTGTGTGATGATGTTTGGTTCTAGGAGTGAGATACCCTATTTAAGACCAATCTATATATATTTGTAACATAGAAAATGTAACATTTTAAATCTATGGGGGAAAGATAAGATATTCCTCTTCCATCCCAAGATGCACAAAGGAAAAATCCATGATCAACCCAAAAAGGATCAATACATAAATGAATCAATCATTTGGAAATGAGAGCAAAGAGGAAAGTCTTAAATTACCCATTTTATGAAAAGGAATGAATGTGTGATAGATTTAGAATGATTAAGGATTTGAATTGAAATGGATAGGAGAAATGCACTAATCTTGAAATATTGCAGATCAAAGAATGTTGTTTTCTGGGGTCTATACTATGTTTCTGGAAAATCTGAAGTATGATCCAGAAAGGAAATGCAGAGACAAACAAAACCCAAAAATCATTTTATGATCCAGCACTGTCTTATGAAAAAGGGTGACCTTGACCCACAAATGTCACCCCTGACCCAATAGTGTCGACCTTGACCTACACAGGTCTGACAAAAAATCTGTTTGCAGATCCTGAAAGTTTACCAAAAAGGGTATCCAGATCTAAGTCCAAATCCACAGTCCCAAACCTGTATCTATAAGAAAAAGAGGTTTTTTTGTTGGGGGGGAGGGGTTTTCTTTAATCAAACCCCAATTTTGGAATTAACCTTAAATATATGTAATTGAAATTGCAGAAGTAAACAAAGTAAATGCATAAATTCACCCTGCTTGTAAAAAGTCCTTGTGGCGGATTCAAATCCTTGAATCCAAAAGTATGTAGGCACCAATGGATCTAGAATTTAGAATGTAGGATGTCTTCAATCAATTTCTTGTTGATCTCCAACACCAAATCTTGAATGGGTTCTTGATTATGAAGAGGCTTGGAAGAAAATGGATGGAGAGATCACCAAAAAGGGCACTATGTAGCTTGAATCCTTCAATGGCCTCCCATGGATCTCTTTGATGAATTGGAGGCTTGAATGCTTGATGATGGATGAATACTTTCTTCAAATATTGCTTGAATGCTTTCTTGAACTTCACTTGATAATGCTTCTCAATTGCTCAAGGATGCTTAGTATCACCTAGTTGATGGTTAGAGAAAATGAGAGAGAAAGGCTTCTTTTTATATGAAATTAGGGCACAATCTTCTAAGGAGGCCAAAATAGGAGAATTAAATTCCCATTAAATCCTTTACCCCTAGGAGAGGACCTATGTTAAATATAATTTAGGAATCATTACTTCGGAACCCGAAATAGCCGACTCGAAAGCGAGAATTACCTTTTGTAAAGACCGACATGCGAAAACTGTGGGACCCTGAGATTTGAACCCTGGGTCAAGGTCAAGGTCAAGGTCAAACTTGACCTAGGTTAGGGTTGAGGTAAACCTTGACCTAGGTCAGGGTTGAGGTTGACATAGACCCAAAAGGTCGACCCTGACCCTGAGGTGAAAGACCTCAGATCTGCAGTCCAGGATGGCAAAAACTGGATGGAAAGAAGTGGAAAGTGAGGCAGAATAGGGGGAAAGCCAGGTCAAAGTCAGGAACCCATTCAAGGTGCTTGAAATGATGCCAAACTACTTACTCAGAAGGCTAAACCAGTCTACCATGGAAGTGCTTCTATTTTTCGACTATACATTTAGCCCTCACTTTAGCAAGAGTATGGACTCAACACAAACTCTTGGTAAAGGAGAACATAGAGAAGGGACAATCTTATTGGAATCAAAAGGGACAAAGAAATCCTTAATCCCCAAAGGGACTTAAGTCTTTATCAACCCTAAGATCATGATAAGAGAGACATCACTGGTCAAAGAGAAAGAGAGAGAGATAGGAGTGGTTATCTCGCCCAGTAAGATGTGTGTATCTCACTGTGAACCAAAAAAAGGATAGGATGGACCATCAAGAAAGAACTTGATAGTCACCCCATAAAGTTTTGTGCCTTCTATCAGCTTTGTGCATGTATTAAGTGTGTCTTCTGACAACTTTTATGAAGCACCCATGGATCCATATTCTTATATCACCGTGGAATACATTTGTAAAATGCGTATCTCATCAGGATTTAGCAACTTATGTGCGTTACCTTCCGAGGATTTAGCATATTGAATTGTAATTGAATGTGTATCTCTTTAGGATTTAGCAACTTATGTGTGTTACCCTCAGAGGGTTTAGCATGCTACAAAATAAAAAGTTTGAACAAAAATGCATAATATAAAATGAGGGAGGCCGTGTATATGCCCCCCTCCTTAATATGGAAAAGTACATACTATTTTGACATGTTAAGGAAAGAAAAGAACAAGGATAAAGCCTTCTTAAACAACAAGAAAATATCCATAGACAACACCCAGTCCAATCCAAGAAGGTCACAACTCCTATGAGGCCATGGAAGGGACGAATGCAAAGAGATATCATGCAAGAAGTGAAAAAGTAACCCTTATGAGGGATAGCACAGTATTCAGTTTCCAAGGTGAGAGATTTATCAACCATGGAAATCCAATGTCAAACAAAGAAATAGGTTATGATCAAGGACATAGATCCTCAATGCAAACCAAAATTTTCATGTATGATTGGATATCACATAATAGATAGATATTGCTTAACCAAGGGAAAAGTGAATCTCGAAAAGACAGAAAAGAAGGAGATGACATCCTTGCCCCCAAGCGTGGAAACAAGGATGAAAGGGGACCTATTATATCGCTCACAATACTATGCAAGACAATGAGCCCCCAAAGATTAGGCTAACATTGTTTACATAATGTGGAGTTTCATAATAGGAACATAAATGTTTTTTAGAGAAAATAGGATTGAAATAGAACTCATTGCCAGATGATATATAAATAATTTTACTATCAATGAGCTGCCTAATATTATAATGTAAAGCTTGACATTCATTAGTAGAGTGATCATGAAATCTATGATAGAAACAAAAAAGAAGAGTCTTCAAGTGTGGACTACATTTCTTTTTGCATTTAGGTCTAGCAATCATCTTAGCACGAAGGAGTTTAGGCAAAAGATCTTCTTGGTCAAATTCCTTCTTAGGTTCATCATGTTTTGAAGTGTTATT
>MU227423.1:758084-788919 GCA_018584345.1 Thuja plicata
CTCGCAAGATACCTGAATCAGAAAAGTTGGACATCTTTCTCGATAATCTTCTCCCCAACTTTGGGTATCAAGTACAGCTACAAGGTCCTCTAACCTTTGATGATATGATCAAAAAAGCTATAAGAATCGAGACATTTATGATCAAGAAAGGAGAATTGACCTTACACAAGGAAAATAAACAAGGGTCTTCTTCCTCAAGCAAATATAAATCCAAATTTCCCAACAAGAACGAAAATGTTGTGAATGATGGTGTTGTAGACAATGTGATTGCTAAGCCTTCCAAGGCTGCTTTTAATCTCACTACCATGATGCAAGTGACCAAAGCCACTGAACAGGCTATGGCAGAATCCAAACTGAGTACTTCACGATTTTCTAGACCTAAACCTTGGGCTCCTAGGCCCAAGCGTGAATTCACTCCTTTAGGAGAACCTCTTGAGGAGGTTTACAAAACTCTTGTGGATAATCAATTACTTACTCTGTTGGCTAATCCACGAACTTCTGATCTACAACCAAGGCCCTCTTGGTGGAATGAATCTTCTTATTGTGATTTTCACCAAAACAAAGGTCATAAAATAGCTACTTGTCTTAAGTTGCGGCATACAATCCAGGATCTCATCGATAGTGAGGTTATTGTTGTGGGAAGTCACAACAAAAACTCTGATCACCAAGCTTTCAAGGATCCATTTCCTCCTCATGGAAAAGGTGAATCATTTAAAGGAAAAAATACTAATGATAAGGTCAACTATACTTACACCAATAATGACAATGTCATTAATATGGTTGAACCTATTGACAATGAATACTGTAATGTCCTCATTCTTAAGGGAAAGGAATATACTTCTAATTTTAAAACACCTTTCATTTTGTGAGGGTCTACACCTCAGTCTTCTGAACAAGGACAGTCTCAAATCAGTGCTATTGTTGTTACTCGATCTTGTGCTAAAATCATTCTCAAAGGCCTTGAGCCTTCTCTATCTACATCAACTCAACCTTCAGACAAAGCTAGGGTTGACTCTACTAATAAGAATCCCAAAGTGGGTTCCTCATCTAATGCTACCAATTATAACATTCTTGATCAATTGCAATGTACTAATGCTCAGATAACTATTTTTGAGCTCTTGAAAATCTCCCCTGCTCACAGGGAAATCCTGGACAAAGCCGTCACTGAGGAAAATGTCCCAAAAGATCTTGATCTCGACTGGTTTCAATCTATGTTAGGTCACTTGACCTCCTCACATTAATTTTCTTTCTCTGAGGAAGATGACCATTCTTTGAGTCACCCGCATAATAATCCTCTGCACATTGAAGTCATGATTGGTCCAAAGCGTGTTCACCGTGTTCTCATAGATAACGGTGTTGGCCTAAATATTTGCTATGCTAGTTTCCTTATTGAGTTAGGCTATGGAGAAGATTGCATTGATGCTCACAAAAAGATTACCATTAAAGCCTATGATGAGGAAGAATGTAAATCCAAGGGTTTAGTTATTTTTCCAATTAGAGTTGGTCCTGTTGAACGAGATGTTATCTGTCAAGTGCTTGACATCCCTTTGGCATACAATATCCTGTTAGGAAGGCCATGGATCCATGAAATGCAAGCTGTCCCTTCCACATATCATCAGTGCATTAAGTTCCCATTCCAAGGTTCTGAAGTGACTATACCTGCTAATACACGCTATGATTGCAATGCCCTCACAAAATCTGCTGACATCCTTGTACCTACCAATAGAGAATCTATTGAAATCCTTGAGGATAAATTAAAAGAAATGGAAAAGAACTTGACTCTTAAAGAAACTAATATGGGAGGATATTAGATTGGACCTGTATTATCTATTACATCTTTGCCTTTGTCTCCCCATTCTTTTGGGAGACCTTCTAAGAACACTAAACCTCTACAGTTCCTCCTCCAACAAAGTATGGTGGTACCTTTGTACAAGCCACAGTACCATTAGAAGAAGAAGCTAAAAACATAGCTATTAAAGCTTGGATCTATAAAGGAGAAGAAAATTTTGAAAATACTCCCCCTTATGACATGAAACCTGAGAAATATGGTAAAGGTTTATCTATTATGCAATGTTTTGGCTATAAAGGAGATGGTCCCATAGGTGCGAATCATAAGGGATTGATTGCACCACTTGAAGCCATTGGTCACAGAACATGTGACTCTATAGGTATAGGCTTCCAGAAACTCACATTCCAACTGGGAATAAATAAGTTTGTACCTCAGGAAGATAAGAAACCAACACCTAAAGAAAAACCTACAATTGCAGAACCTGAAGACAGTTCTAATGAGGATACTTTTCCTTATCCTATTCCACCAGACCTGACAACATTCTTTGCTGAGCCAGATAAATTTGTACCATGTGTCAGTATAGTAGAGATGACAGTGATTCTGATACCACCACTTCAATTGCTCCATTAACTTATGAAGAGTGGAAAGACATATATACTCTGAACTCTAGTCATCGGGGTAATTTATTCATACCACCACACTTTCAAGAACATTTTGACCAGGAATTCCAGTCACTTCTCATTACACAAGAGGAAACTGATGCTACAAAAACCACTGAGGTACCTAGGTCAACAGGTGCTCATCTGACCATAGCAGAAGTTCTAGGAAGAACTCATCCCAACTGGGGACAAAGGGTTGATTTCACTCATGTTCTTGACATGAGACCTAATGATGAAACAGACTCCCATGAATATGAGTTTGATAGCTTGTCATATGCCACTTCTGACAGAGATAAAAATATAGCTAATGCATATGAAAACCTTCTCAAAGTAGGTGAATGGTCTAGTGTAGGGTCACATGAGTCTGACTCCCTAGGTGTTAACATGTCGTCTACTACAGTCGCTAGGAATCAAAGGAATTTGACTATACCTTTGGATGAGATCGCTTTGGGTCTTGACTTGCTTGTCCATGCCTTTGATGATTATACTATGAACGCACTTGAACCCGTCACTCCTCTTTCACTTTTCCATCTTGAGATTATAGAATGGAACTCTACCTCCCCATCTAATGAAGTCCTTACGTTCCAAAATGATTACGCTCTTGCCTGTTACCTACACGCTGTCAAACCTGTAACATCTCCCACTAGCGAAGCAAGTGTCAATATGACCGAGGCAGACATCAAGTATCTTAGTCACAAAATAAAAAAGAAGAAAAAATAGGCGCTCTGATGGTGAAAACCACCTTGTGGCAGTATCAGAGCCTAAAATAGTCAAAATAAAAGACGTACCCAAGGGTGAAAACCTCTCTGAGGCACCCGAGGATGAGATACTTGATGCCCTCCCAAGTCATTTTCAGGAAAGATCATCTATTCTTATTGAACCAACTCAACCTATCAACTTGGGTACAGAGGTAGAACCTTAGATTATTCACTTGGCACAATCACTATCAGAGGAATAAAGAGAGGAATTCACCACATTCTTCAGAAACAAAAAGATTAACTTTGCATGGAAATATTCAGACATGCCAGGATTAGACCCTAATATAATCATGCATCATCTATCCATTGCACCAGGTGTTAATCCCATCGAGCAGAAGCTTCGCAAAATGCATCCACATGTAGCCCTACTTGTCAAAGCTGAATTAGAGAAATTGCTTAAGGCAGTGTTTATCAGAGTCATTGATTATGCAGAATGGATCTCTAATATTGTTCCAGTATCAAAACATGATAAATCTATCCGAGTCTGCACAGACTTCAGAGACTTGAATTTGGCATGTCCTAAGGATGATTTTCCATTGCCTAACATTGATATGATCGTAGATATGATAGCTGGGTATGAAATGTATTCACTAATGGATGGTTTCTCTGGTTATAACCAGATAAAAATTGCTCCAGAAGACCAAGAGAAAATAGCTTTCACATGTGCCTGGGGTACCTTCTATTGGAATGTCATGCCCTTTGGACTCAAAAATGCCGGTGCTACATATCAGAGAGTGGTTACCACCATATTTCATGACATGATGCATAAAACTATGGAAGATTACGTGGATGACACTTTGGCTAAGAGCATGCACCGAAAGAAACATCTTGCCAATCTAGGTCCTATACTAGATCGTATGGAACAACTCAGTCTAAGGCTCAATCCTAAGAAATGCACATTTGGCATAACATTTGGTAAGTTACTTGGCTATATCATCTCTACCAAAGGTATTGAAGTAGATCTTGCAAAAGTACAAGCTATTCTGGAAATGCCACCACCTAAAAATATCAAACAAATGGGAGGACTTCAAGGCTGACTGCAGTCTATCCAGCGTTTTATCTCTCAACTGGTGGACAAGTCACAACCATTTACCAAAACTTTGCACAAGGGTGTGGCTTATCAATGGAACAAAGAATGTGATGAAGGGTTCACACAAATCAAACAGTATCTTGCAAACCCACTGATCTTGATGCCTCCCATTCATGGGAAGCTACTTATCCTTCACATATCTGCTACCGATACATCATTGGGTATCTTATTGGCTTAGGAAGATCAACACAACAAAGAGAGGGCTATCTATTACATTAGTAGAACTCTGGTCTCATATGAAACAAAATATTCTGCTATAGAGAAGGCTTGCCTTGCAGTAGTGTTTGCTTCACAAAAATTGCGGCACTATATGCTGGCTCATACTACACATCTAATTGCTAAAATTGACCCTCTGAAATATTTACTCAGTAAAGCTACCCTCATAGGTAGACTAGCTAAATGGGTCATGCTTCTCAGTGAGTTTGATATTGAATATGTTGAAAGGAAAGCCATTAAGGGCCAGGCAATAGCAGATCAGTTGGTAGAAGCACCTCTAGTAGATCATCAACCATTGCACATTGAATTTCTAGATGAGTCCATATTACTTCTTACACATCGCTCATGGACTATTTTTTTGATGGTTCATTTACCCAACAGGGGCCAGGTGCTGGGATACTATTCATTACACCTCAAAGGTACTCTTTACCAAAAGCATACAAGATGTTGTTTCCTTGTACAAATAACATTGCTGAGTATGAAGCCCTAATCAATGGTATGAAGATCGCCCTTGAGTGGCGCGTAGATGAACTAAATGTTCTTGGAGATTCACAGCTGGTCATCAATCAAGTCAATGATATCTATCAAACAAGGGATGACAAGTTGGTACCTTATAAATGGTTGGTTGATGATCTTAAATAGTATTTTACTCATATCAAATTTCAATAGGTTCCGAGGGCAGATAATAAAGCAGTAGATGCTATGGCTACTCTTGCCTCTATGCTACAGATGCCTGAAAATGATTTCAGACATGAATTCCTAGTGGAGATGTTATGCTACCCAGCCTATGACTCCCTTGATTCCTAGATGATCTATTCTGTCATAGGATATGATTCATCCCACTACCATCACATCTTCTCCTACCTTCATGACCAAATTTTTTCGGACACTTACTCCTGGAATGAGAAACGTCACCTAATCCACAGTGCTTCACAGTTTTTCATCATTGCTAATGACTTGTATAGATGTGGTCTAGACGGTACCCTCCTTAGGTGTTTAGAACCTGATGAATCCAAACAAGTGTAAGTAGAGGTGCATGAAGGCATCTGTGGGTCACACTCTAACAGCCTGACATTGGCTCGCAAACTTATTAGAGCTGGTTACTATTGGCCAGATATGGAAAAAGAAGCAACACAGTTTGCTAAGTCCTGCAAATAGTGTCAATTACATGGAAACCTGATTCATGCTCCAGCCAAGGAGCTGATTCCATTCATTACTTTCTGGCCATTTCAACAATGGGCCTTTGATTTAGTGGAACAGATCTACCCCTCGTCCTCCAATGGACATAAGTTTATCATTACAGCTATGAATTATTTTAGTAAGTGGGTGGAGGCAGTCCCTCTCACTGTTGCCAGTGGCAAAATAGTAGCTATGTTTATTCTCAACTACATCATCTGCAGGCATGGTGTACCCTCCTCAATTATCACAGATAATGGGGGACAATTTAAAAACAAGGATTTGACAGAGCTCTTCTCTAAATTTAAAATTAATCAACATTGGTCTTCCATTTATTATCCTCAGGGTAATGGACAGGCAGAAGCATCCAACAAAACAATCCTTAAGATCCTGCATCACACAGTGCATAAATCCGGACGAGATTGACATCTCCGGATCAACCCAGCTCTTTGGGCATATAGGAAAAGTATAAGAACACCAATAGGGGCTACACCCTATGCATTGGTTTATGGAGAAAATTTTGTACTACATTGAGGTCGAGATTCCTTCTCCGCGAGTCTCTCTGAAGGGCCTCATTACTGATGAAGATATTAGAATATCTCAGCTACAAGAGCTAGAATTACTTGATGAACATCGCCAAGTGGCATTCGATCACGTGAGAGAATACCAAAAGAGGATGTCCAAAAGCTATAACAAAAAGGTTAGACCAAGGGACTTCCAAGCGGGTGACCTCATTTTGAGGGAGAACCCTAAGAACCAGCAACATCGGGTCCAGAAAGGCAAGTTTGAACCTAATTAGCTTGGTCCATATATTGTTACTATAGTGTTTGGGTCTGGTACCTATCAACTCTCCACTACTGAAGGAGAAAAACTCAAAGAGCCCATCAACGCTCTTCATCTGAAGCGGTTCTACAACTAAGACATCTTTAGTATGCTCCTGTATATACTAAAGTCCTAAAAAAATTCTAAAAATTTGAAAAAATCCTGAAAAAATGATCATCTTAGTGAAGACCTAGCGATAGGAGCTTTGATGTATCTCCAAAAAAAATCATATATTCCAAAAATACAAAAAAAATAAAAAAATTGAAAAATACAAAAAAAGAGAAAAAGAAAAAAAAAAGGTTCCATTGATGAAAACCTGGCAAACAGGCGTCATGGTAGCAAAAAAAGAATTTCTGCCAAGAAGGTGAAAACCTGGTAAACAAGCACCTCTTGTTCCACAATGCTATATCTCTCGCAGCACCCCTTGGCTTTATGCATTTGCTTTCTTGCATTGCTACTTTCCTGCTTTCCTGCTTACATTTGCTTTCAGTTCTCGTCAAGACACCAACTCACATGGATTGAAACTGGTCATACTATCAGGGAAACCCTCCTGATCTAGGGGGCAATGTCCTTTTATCTTTTAAGGATCCTCTTCACATCAGTCACCAGTGGTTCTCACTGCATCTGCCTACTGATGTATATCTTATACTACGATCGCTTCATTTGAGCATCTCTCTTGCGTCATTCACCAGTGGTTCTCACTGCGTCTTCCTACTGTCGCTATTCTATTGAGATTGCTCACATTTGTTATAGTTGGAGTTATATCCTCACACGCTCTATCTATCAATACTCAGTCTTGACGGTTCTATGGTTTAGTTTGTACATATCTTTCGGTCACTTTCGTGATACTCTGGTTCATTTGCGAACCCTCTTGACTTGACATTGATTCAACACCATACGCTTGGGGACAATCACATCTGTTTTTCCTCACAACATACGTCAAGTCAGTCACCATTACTTGGGGGCATGAGCTCCCCATTTGATCACATCTTTGGTTTACACTCGAGTCAGTAATCTTGTCACTTCTCAAGGGCAACTCGCTACTGACACAATCTGGTGTTTTTCAACATCACCATAAACAGTGTTTTTTAACACTATCTTTGGACACATCTGTGTTTTTTTAACACACATTGGATATCTCACATGTAAAAATCTATCAATAACATTCAAACACAATGCACGCACAAGCACAATAGTGTTTTTCAACACCTCATACATATATACATTCAGAAAACTTTGACACTTGCTGAGCTATGCTTGAATATTTCTTTGTATGCTGTCTATTCTCATGGATTTCATTGATATTTTCTTTGTCTATTGCTTGTTGGTGTAGTCCCGATGATCCAAAAAGATAAAATAAAAAGGGTGTATGTGATAAGAGCTCCCGCACTAAGGTGGAACAGCCTCACATCCCTCGATCTTGTTTATTTGTACTTCATGGTGAGGTCAGTACTATCTCCTTGCTTGTTATTGCTCTGTTTGTTATTATTTTGTTTGTTATTGATCTGTTTGTTTATGCATGATCCCACTCATGGTTATCTTGGCTTTGAATGCCTCGATACTGGTTTACTCTTGCAACATTAATTGGAAACAATGTCCAGGTCTTCTTGGCTTTTGTGCCCTGGTGCTTATGTTCGTTTCCTACATTTTATCCAAGGATAAGTCATATTCATATCCTTATGGTTGCATTGTGGTGCCAGTAAGGGTTGTATCAACTTTGATGTTCCAAAAAAATGCTCAATGATGATGATTTTATGATGGGTCTCACAACCATGTCCTAGAATTGCACTTTCATATTGCATCTAGCATAGAATTGTATTTTCATATCGCATCTAGCATAGGATTGCATTTTCATTCTAGACTTGCATTGTGGCAGCAATTCAATGTTCTCTTCTTTGCATTCTCCTGGGTTCATACATAGGGGAGTTCTTGTTTAGAGTCTTGGTTTCATCATGACTAACCAAGTGTTTGATCCTCGCTCTCTATCTTCAGCTATATGCTCAACCCATTTTCGGGATTGAAATTGAAATTTGACACTTCTATATTGCTCAAAATCACATTTTAAATTTTTTGGGACCGACGCGATCAGATGCTTGTGCAGTCAACTTTCTGACGTCGCTTTCTTGTCAGAATCATATCTTATCATCATTTTCTGAAATCTTTGACTTTTTTCCTCAAAATTCAAATATGGTCAACTCTAGTCAACCCTAGTCAAACTTGGTCAAACCAGACCTTGAAAGCACTTGAAATTGATTTTGAATCTTCTAAATTCTTCCGTAATATATTCTGAGTTCTTTTTGATCTCTGACTCAACATCTATCTGTGATTTTTTTCTCTCCATCATCAATATGACGTGTCATCTTTCTATTTCGCTCCCGACGGGGTAGGATGATTACATCATTAAATCTATTTCAATCAATCTGATCTGATTTTGAAAAGTCCTCATTGCTCGGGGCATCTCATCACTTGGGGCATGTTCAATTTTTTGTACCTCACAGTCAAAACTAGATACTCCACAATCAATAAGGGCATCTTTGTTCCTTACATCTTGTCATCTTTTAAGTATCTGAGCAATCTAACTTAGATTCTTGAGGATCAAGCTCTGTTCTGGAGATGGTTCTCGAAAACTATCTTTTTGGGACAGGTATCAGGGCAATCTAACCCTAACTCCTGATAATCACACTCCGTCCAGGAGATGATTATGACCCACTATTTACCATCTTTTGAGATAGGCATCGAGGCAATCTAACCCTGACTCCTGAAGGTTAAGCCTCGTTCTGGGGATAGCCTTGTGAAAGATGTCAATCTAACCAGTGTCTGGGAAATCTAACCTAGATATTAGAGGACTAAGCTCTGTTCTAGAGATAGTCCTAAAAACCTCTATTTTACTATCTTTTGAGATAGGTATCGGGGAAATCTAACCCTGACTCCTAAAGGTTAAGCCTCATTTCTAAGGGGATAGCGTTGTGAAAGATGTCAATCTAACCAGTGTCTAGGCAATCTAACCTAGATATTGGAGGACTAAGCTTTGTTTTGGAGATAGTCCTAAACCTTTATTTACTATCTTTTGAGACAGATATCGGGGCAATCTAACCCTGACTCCTAAAGGTTAAGCCTCATTCTGGGGACAGTCTTGTGAAAGATATCTATCTAAACCAGTGTCTGGGCAATCTAACCTAGATATTGGAGGACTAAGCTTCATTCTTGAGATAGTCCTAAACCTTTATTTACTATCTTTTGAGACAGGTATCGGGGCAATCTAACCCTGACTCCTGAAGGTTGAGCCTCATTCTGGTGATAGTCTTATGAAAGATATCTATCTAAACTAGTGTCTTGGCAATCTAACCTAGATATTGGGGGACTAAGCTTTGTTCTGGAGATAGTCCTAAACCTTTATTTACTATCTTTTGAGATAGGTATCGGGGCAATCTAACCCTGACTCCTGAAGGTTGAGCCTCATTCTAGAGATAGTCTTGTGAAAGATATCTATCTAAACTAGTGTCTTGGCAATCTAACCTAGATATTGAGGGACTAAGCTTCATTCTGGAGATAGTCCTAAAGCAATATTTACCATCTTTTGAGACAGGTATCGGGGCAATCTAACCCTAACTCCTGAAGGTTAAGCCTCATTCTAGGGATAACCTTGTGAAAGATGTCAATCTGACTAGTGTCTGGGAAATCTAACCTAGATATTGGGGGACTAGGATTTGTTCTGGAGATGGTCCTAAAGCACTATTTTACTATCTTTTGAGACAGGTATCGGGGCAATCTAACCTTGACTCCTGAAGGTTGAGCCTCATTTTGGAGACCGTCTTGTGAAAGATATCTATTTGATCGACGTCTTGGCAACCTAACCTAGACTTTGAAGAGTCAAGCTCTATTCTGGAGATGGCTCTGAACTCTTTACACAATCAATTTTCAAATCTATTCTTCTATGCTTCAGGCATCAGACTATTCTTTGAATCAATGCGCTGCTCGCACATTAATTCAAAGAGGGGCAAAATGTAACACCCCAAAATTGGCATCTTGCAACCCTAACCAATTTTGTTGCATTTGTCATTCTTCTAGATCATCAAAGTCCTATTGTAATAGGTAATTCTGAGTTTTTGACTGACTCTACTCGACCTGAGTGTCAAATGTAGAAAATTCTAAATCTGCATTAAGCATATATTATGTTTAATTCTTAAATACCTATTTGGCTAAATAAATCTTATGATCGAATTAATTTAATTAATAAAGTCCTAGCACTTTAAGTAAATTAAATTTACCCTCTTTAGTCAAGACACATGAAAAAAGAATTAAATAATATTTAATTATTAAATAAATATCCTCATTTTCAATAATTGAATTTAATTATTCAGATAATTGAGAAAAAACAATTATGAGGTCATATTTATTTAATTAATTGAATATTCTATCAAAAATCTTATCTCTATTCAGAAATGGAAACTTTGAATTAATTGTGCTTTAAAGAGAGAAAACAATTTAATTCAAATAAAACATAATTAAATCAAAGAAAGAAAACAGTTAAGCAGAGAGAAAACAATTTATTGTATTCTTTTGAATAAAGATTTCTATTCTGAACTGGCTTTTCTATCTATTTTATTTCAAAGAGGAAAGTTTCTATTCTAATCATCTCTGAGTCTATAAAAGAGCTCTCATTCCTCATTCAAAACCCCCACTCATTTTTATGCATTGTTAGAATACTGAATTATTGTCTCATTTCTTAATATCTCATATAGAATAATTTCATTTTGCAATAGAATAGCTTCAATTTCTAGAATAATTGCATTGAAAATCATGTCTTAGATTATCTTATATATTTTAATTCTTAGTATAATCTTGCATTGTATTGCATTCATCATGATAAATCCTTCGTTCCTAGATTGGTCCATGGTTGTGAGACTCTCATTTTGAGAGCAATTTCAAAAACCCCGTCTGGATAGAAGGCAACAGGTTGAATCATGCAGGCAGACAAGATGAATAATCTCATATTCAGTGTTGTGTACCTGGTGAAGGACTATGTTGAAGTGTATGGTGAATTAACAAGGCCAAATTTACCACATACATCCATCATCTCATATCTAAATCTTTTTGTTATCCTTACTTCCACCTCCTCAGAAAGATTTGCAATTGCCCTAGGGTCCAATATTCTCGGAGTCATCTCTCTATATTTTTGAAAACCCTAAGCTCCACAACCAACAAACTAGATCAACCTTCGCTTTGATACCACTTGATGTAGTCAAGATTGGAGGATCCAATAAAGGACTATACAAACTTGTAGCTAACAACAAAGACACACAACAAAAACTCAACAACACAGAGATATAACAACTTATATCAATTCATATTCATTTCATATTAAATTAAATTCAACATGCTGGGCTGTAAGGCCTTCCTAGTTACAACCAAAAACAAAGACACAATTCAAGATCAACTACAGATCTTCTGCAAACATGTAGCTCATGATCTAGATTCTCATATCTAACACTTAATCTCCTCTCTAATCTGATATGCCCTTCCTCAAACTAAGAATAAATACTACTTAAATACAAAATCAACTAATTAGGTCGACCATCAAAACAATCATTGGAGAAACCCTAGACCTAGATTTAGGTCCACACAAACCTTAATGAGAGATCCACCATTAATGTCATAATTCAATGTAGAAGTTGGCCACCAGATCCAACTCCAAAATAAACAACTTGGGAAAAGGATGACTGAGAAACAATGTGACTCAGGCAAGGAACACACCGAGAAATAGGAAAAAAACATGCCCAAGTGAGAGACCTGAGAAACACAAAATAAGCATGCCTGAGTGACAGACCCGAGCAAAAAAAAACAAGCACGCCCGAGTGACAGACCCGAGCAATAGAGAATTCTCTGAGAAACCTCCAAACAAACTAAAGAACAAAACAAACATCTTTTTGGTTGAGCGGGATTGCCAAGGATCCTAGGATGCTCCTGCATCATGGAAACATATGTAGTGTAGTAGAATTACATCGTATCCCACATTTTAAATTGATCGAGCAAAAACATTGTTCCCTAAAACTGAAACCAAACAATATTTTCTTTACATTAATTTTCTAGGGTAGAAACCAAAAAACCTTCGTGAATTTTGTTTATTCCTCCATTGCCAAAGGATCAACATCTTTAGTTGGGCAGTCACCACCCCTGGGATGCATACACATTGGAATAGGCATCTTACTCAGCTAACCCAATGCATGGCCATGCTCCTCCCTTGTAGTTTTTTGCAGATTATTCCAACCATTGTGCTCGGTTTGATTGTCAGCAGCTACATTCCCCCAACTAGAACAATGATTCTTAATTGTAGGGATGATGTTAAGGTCTGGAACTAATGTTGAAGCTGATTGCTATGCATAGTCATTGTCTACATTTTGCACATGCAAACATGAAGGTTCTTGTAGGTGTACCTCTGGTACGTTGTCTGCCTCAACTATGTCCAAAAGAGTAGCAACTATGGTGCAAATTCTTATTGCAATGACCATATTAATTTCTCGTCCATGTGCATGGATGACATTTTACAGATGCCTATAACTCTACCCATCTAGGGCACATTTGATGCTCTCATAGATTAGCATATATGTAGTGCTAGTTTGTATATAGTGCATGGGAAACAAACCTCCAATAAGGCGTAACCCATGCCATAGATTATAATCATGTACTGCCCTATCAAACTTATCCAATTGCAGAAAATCCTTGTCGACAATTTTGTTGTATATAATATGTAACAATTGGGTGCTTTGTAAAATGCCCATAACATTTGACAAGAAAATTGACATCACTTGAGACAGGAATAAGCACCTTTTTTCCCTAGGAGCTGTAATGTCTTCACCAAGGAATTCCTTGACCGCTCGACGAATGTGTGTGCTACAGAGCATGAACATACAGTCCAGAATAGAGTCATCAATGTGCGTGGAGATGGAATTTTCATTGTCTTCAACTTTCAGCAAGATTCTGTCATTCCATGGTATATTATCCCAGTGAGTTTGCCTACACTCTCTATAAGTCAGACTGGTATGCAAGGCCATGATTTTTCCCATAGTAAAGGCATGATTAGCAAGTGCTTAAGGGGACGAGCAGTGGGTAATTAAAACTGAAAGTAATCCACAGTCTACAACCTTGCGAGTTTTAAATATGCTTCAAGTGTGGGAAAGGGTTAGTCTCGGGCATGTGATTAGATCACAATATTTAACATTGGGCTTAAAAATAAATGAAGCTAGCTTCCTTATTTTAAAACATCCCATCACATCAGTTCCACATGATTTTGAGTGAATATTATCATGTGCACAATATCAAATGTACTGCTTTGTGATGGAATGTGATGGCATAAGCACCTTGAACTTGTGATTATTCAATGGGCTGCAATACCATAAGAAACTTGTGTTCTTGCCATGTGTTAATTCAAAGACCTATTGCTTTGCATGAAGATATACTACAAAGATTAATAAATGATATTGATGGCATCATCAACAATTATAACTTGGAAGTTTGGATTGTCCTGTGCAAATTTATTTGGGTTAAATGACTGCACATTTTTGCCATCACAACTATAATTATCTAACCAGTCTGCGAGTTTGTTTCCTTCACGAAGGGTGTGGGAGATACTATAGCTCGAGAAGTATTTTAAATTGGCCATATCTACTTGAAGATGTAAGCCAACTACAAATGATGGATAGAATTTTTAATGCAAGCATTAATGACTACTAATGAATCTCCCTCAACATGAATTCTATGCATTCCACCTTGTTTTGCCAATACCAGCCCAGCTAGGAGAGCTTGTGCCTCTGCCACATTATTTGTTCCTGGACTAATTGGTGAAGCTCTCACAAAAAGTGCTTTTTCTAATAAATCTTTGATGTAGATTCCAATTCGATATTTTTTTAGATTACCTCCAGAGGCCCCATCAAAATTTATCTTTACGACATCCTTTTCAGGGGGTTTCCATTTAACCTTGATTCTATCTATACTATGCAATGATCTCCAGTTTAGAACTGTACCAATGGGTATATGAATGTGTTCCCATCCTCTTACTATCCACCTATCCCAGAATGAGAAGTAATGATTGCACTTAATAGTGGAGAAGTTGGCCTTTGTGATCTCTGATATTGAGAGTTCTAGCTGGGTTATGACAATGTCAATTGGAGAAACTACTTTTCCAAATATCCTCTTATTACGTTCCCACCAGATGGCCCAAACAACTGCTAAAGGAACACATTTCCAAAGGAAAGAGAATGTTGAGTTCATGCAAATCAAGGGCCATGATTCAAATAAATCACATCAATTATTTGGTGAAGGCATTGAGATGTTTGATTTTTTGATGATATACCTCCAACACTGTGTTGCAAATTCCCAATTAAGGAGAAGATGATTCATTGTCTCTAATTCTTTATCACATAGAACACACTTAAATTGTTCTGTTATCCTTAACTTTGAGAGCTTGTCACTTGTTAAGATCATGTTCTGTAAATCTAACCACACAAATCACCCTACCTTGGGTAGAACAGAGGAGTTACAACAAAAGAAGAAAGCTCTACTCTTAGATTTTTTATTCTCAAGATGTTTTAGTGCTCTATATCCTTCCTTGATTATGTATTTTTCATCTTTGGAGGCCCATATGAGTTTGTCTTCTTGGTTGGAGAGAGAAACAACACACTGCTGGAAAATATTTGTTAACATAGAAGATTGTTGATTGGAAACATGGATGGTTCTTTCCATATAACTTTCCCTAAGAAACTTTCTATAGCCAAGACATAGTCCAAGAGGTTAGATCCCCAAGTATTAATGGAAATGTTCATGGTTTCCTCATAATCTTCTTGAAGATTTAGTGGAGGAAGGCCATTCCATGAGTCTGTCTAGAATTTTACCTTATTACCATTAATTACTTCCCATGAGATATAACTTGTAATGAGTGATCTTGAGTTAAGCATGAAATTCCAAATAGCTAAACCTTTGGGTGGGTCTGCCACCATCAAAATACGCAATGAGTCTTGTTCATCCAAGTACTTTTTTTGCATAATTTGACACCATTTTGCATTTGGTTTTGTGTACATGTGCCATATTAGTTTTCCTCTAAAAGCTTTACATCTGTGAGCTAGGTTGTGTAGTCCAACTCCACCATGTGCCTTTTCTTGTGCCATATTCTCCAATGAAATGAGTGGAATTTTCTTAGATTCTAATATGATTCCCTTCCATAAAAATTCTATGATTAGTTTCTCAATCTTCTGAATGATTATTGCTGGAGCTTTGAGAACCGACATATAATAATTGGGAATAGCTGTCAGAACTATTTTAAACAACATAATTTTCCTTGATAATGATATCCATCTTCCTTTCCAAGTTGAAGTTTGCCATTTAATTCTATCAACCATCATGGACCAGAATGATGTTTTGTTGGGTCCTACAAAGAATGGGATCCTAGATAAGCGGAGGGAAGTAGATCCTCCTTAAAGCCTAGAATCTTGATGATTTTCTTTGAAATTATTGCATTTTTATTGAACATAAAGATTTTTGACTTATTTGGGTTGACTTTTTGCCCTGAGACCAAAGTGTATAATCCAAGGAGCTTTTATATGCTTTGCTTCTTTGATGAAAGATTTTCCAAAAAGTAAAGTATCATCCGCAAAAAAAGAGTGAGTGACCGATATTGTAGTACCCGTTATTTGAGCGCCTTGCCATAATGCATTTTCATGATCTCGATTAATGCTTCTATTGAATGCATCCACCATAATAATAAACAGTATTGGAGAAAGAGGGTCACCTTGTATGACACCTTGGGTTGAGGGAAAAAATCCTACTACTTGCCCATTTATTAGAACTGAAAACCAAGCTCCTAAAACACAAGCTTTAGTCCATTTACACCATTTTTTTATGAAACCCAAATTTGAGCAATACTTTCAATAGGAAGTCCCAATTCACTTGATCACAGGCCTTCATCATGTCTAATTTCACAAAAAAGCTAGATTGATGGTCTATATTTATGGAGTGAAGGACCTCATGTGCTACTAGGGCCCCTTCCATTGTCTCCCTCCCTGGTACAAACCCACCTTGCTCAATAGAAATGATTGTTGGCACAAGAGCTTGTAATATGAGGTATATAGATTTAGTTATTATTTTATACACCATGCTGCATAGAGATATAGGTCTAAAATTTACAAATGTGTGTGGAGTTTTAGTTTTGGGGATAATAGTAATGTTTGTTGTATTGAAGCTTTTCAACATTGAGCCATGTCTTCTAGATTTCTCTATTACTGCTAGAAGATCCTTGCATATAAATTCTGAGCATTTTTGGAAAAAAGGGCTACAAAATCATCAGGGCCTGATGCCTTATCAAATGGGAAGGAGAACACCACTATCCTTAATTCTTCAAGAGATAATGTTGCTAATAGTTCTCTATTGTCCTCCTCAGACACTAGCCTTGGGATAGAGCTGAGGAGTTTCTCTGTGAGAGTATCATAAGGGTAATGTGTAGCAAGGGGAGATAGGAGATTCTTAAAGAAAGTCTCACCTTCTTGCTTGATTCCTTGAGCATCATCAATAAGTTCCCCTGTGTGGCTATGGTGTATTGAGAAAATGGCACTTGTTGCCTTCCTTTGCTGGGCTGAAGCATGGTAGTATTTTGTATTCTTATCTCCTTCCTTTAGCCATAGTTCTTGTGATTTTTGTCTCCAGTACACTTCTTCCCTGGAGCAGAGTTCTTCCCACTCATTTTGAAGTGATTTCTGCTTGCTAAATGTTTCAGAATCAAGACCATGGATAACAATATGTTGATTTATATCAGACAATTGTTTATTGACAATTTGTTTCTACTCAAAGACATTTTTAAGAACTTTGCATACCATTCCTTTATCAGTATTTTGAGAAATTTGAGTTTTTTAGAAAACTGGTACATCTTGGTGTCATTGCAAAAAGGAGTTGCAGTCCACCACTATTTTAATAATGCCCAAAAGTGTGCATTACTAAACCACATGATTTCAAATTTTAAAGAGGATCCAAAATGTCCTTGTTTGTGGTGCATTGGTACAATCAACATTCAATAGTTAAGGGAAGTGGTATGATTCTAATACTGATAGTATTTCTGAAGTGAAATTTACTTGTAAGAGCTTCCAGTATTGTGGAATAAAAAACCTATCTAATCTTCCAGTAATCTAAAGGAAACTTGTTCTTCCATTTGTCCATGTGAAGTACCCATTCATTGGAGTGACATTTAGACGATCATTGTCAGAGACAAAGTTGGAAAAGTCTTGCATAGTTCTTAGATGCGGACAAATGCCACCTTTCTTGTCTGCATGTGATAATATTGCATTGAAGTATCCTCCTATAATGATGTATTGATCCTCTCCTTGTTGAATAAGGTGACTCATATGTGTCCACAAATTTTTCTTATCTAAGGTAGCTAATGGACCATAAACATTGAGCAATTTAAAAGAAAAGTCATAACACACCATGTTCATGAGTTTCCAATTATGATCTTGACCTATGAACTAACCTTGAATAGACTTTGGATTCCATAGAATTAGTAGGCCCCCTGATGCACCCATAGCTTGCATGTGGGAAGAATTCCATGCTGGCCATTTTTTAATCATTTTGTCAAAAACATAATTTGACATTTTGGTCTCCTGTATAATGAAAATATTTGCATTGAGAGAATCAAGTTGCTGCTTAATTCTTTGTCTTTTGTTAGAGGCAATCATGCCCCTGACATTCCATGAGGTGATATTCATTGTTGGAAAGGATAACCCTTCATTCTCCTTGTCACTCTTTTGGTGATATAAAATGTTCCATCCAATGTGGATTGAATACCTGCTGCAATTTATTCTTTTATCTTTAAAATTTTTGGCTTTCTTCCCCTTGTTTTAGGAGTTCACTTGTCAACATTTGCCACTGTAGGAGACTGTTCAATTGATAGTGACTGAGAATAATAAAATGAATCATCCAGTGGTGATGCAATATTCTGACCTGGGTTTTGTGGTTCCATTGTCGGGTTTTCCTGAGGTTGGGAGGAATGGTGATCTTAACATATGGGAACATTATCTTGTGGATAAGCTTAGAGATGTAACCCAAAGTTATCTTTAATAGTTGTTGAGGGAAATGATATAATTTCAATCTTCACCAATTTTTCCTCCCATGGAATAATTATTTGATATGATAGGTCCTTTTGGCAGCTCGAAGAGTAATGAGCTAGCAAGTTATCCTCAGTAGTTACTGACTCAAAAATGACCCCTTCCTCTGCTGCAATTACAATGATCAAGGTAGAGGCTAAGGAATTTAAAATCTCATTGGCAATGGTGTTAATGTCAATGTTAGAAGGTTGCAACTCTTGATTAATAATATCCACTATGCTGATAGGAGTGTCTGAAAATATAATATTATGTACCAGCTCCTGTCTGGCGCAAAGAGTCCTGCCACCTAATAACATAAGAGGGGTTGATACTGAGGTCACCCACTTAGGAGAATATATCAAATAGGTGGGCATAGAAAATTTAAAAATGCACCAAAAATAGAATACTCTGTAGTAGCAATAAACTATGGCTCAAAAGTGAAGAATAAAGTCATAGAATCTAGCTATCGATGAGTGCTCACAGGTTGAAGGAGTGGGAGTACCAATATTTTCCCCTGATTCATGATAATGTGTTGAGCATCTGGTGGGATCCAAGGTATGGTCTTTACAGACCTAGACATGTACTTTCTCATTCCCTTGGCATTGTGTGTTCAAGTGCCCAAGTTGTTGTTGGTGTCTAAGGATTACCAAGTCCTCATGAATCACAATCTTCTGAGCCCATAATGCCCATTTAGATTTAATGTTAATATAATCCGGGGGAGGTTTAAGGGAATCAAGAAGGAGATAGACCCTAACCTCTCTAGATGGATATTCAAAGGGGAGAAGATCATGCCTAATGAATATTCCTACTTGATTTTCCAGAATTTCTACTATATCAAGGTCTTTGTATTCCAGTGGCAGGGAGGGGAGAGCAATCCAGTGAGGAAAGAAATGACATTATGGAGAGTCTGGATTAAAATTAGGTAGCCATGGCAAGGTAAAGAGACCAGAACCATCACAGAACCATCCTTTGAATTTATGAATATTGTCTCTAGATTACTTAGAATAAAAAAGAGCAATAAAAAATGTTGAAACATGGTCCACCATTAAGATTTCTTTCAGTCTAATCCAATGTTGTTTTGCCTAGCTAGAAATTGTATGAAATTCAAGAGATGCATTCTTGAACTTACCGATAATTGCATTCTATTGGAGGAGGGTTATATGAGGTTGGAGCATGTGTTCTGACAGGGTGATAGAAGGCATCTCTGCATTTTGTCCTACTAAGCATTCTGGTTCTATTGGGGATGTTGTTTTTTGCTCCAGGTGAATGATTTTGGATTGAAGGGGGCTCTGGACTCTAATGCTCATGCTCCATTACCACTTGAAGGATGTGGTAGACTATTGTTGTTATCCCTATTGGTGAATGTTGGGGAACCATGGGGTGTGTCATGATAGATGTCAAAAATGGGATGATTACCCTAAATAAGTATCCTTCCATGGTGCTTATGTTGTCCTAGCCCATGATGTAGATGAAGATCTTGGATCTTGGTCTTGTTGGGAGGCCTCTGAGATTTTTCTTGCCTATTACCAAATTTAAAAATATTTTTTGGCTGACCCCGATTATTTGGGATTAATGAAAGCTTATCAATTTGTGGCTCAGTTTGAGATGGAAGGACTGTGATTTCCCTAGTTTTTAAAGCCTCACCCATTTCAGCAGAGCTAATACTCTAAAATTGCATACTATGAGTCGGTTTTGGATGAGGAGGGAATGATCCATTCGGTTGACCACAAAATTTTTCTCCTAACTGATCTGTATCAAATGACCTCTAAGTTTTTTCTCGCCCGTTATCAAATTTGAAATTTTTTTGTTACCCAACCCCAATTATTTGGGGGTAACTGAAACTGATCAATTTGTGACTCTCCTTGAGATGTAGGAACTAGGATTTCTCAAGTTTTTTATGACTCACCCACTTCAGTAGTGCCAATACCCTGAAACTGTACACAATGAGTCAGTTTTGGCCAAGGAGGGAACAATTCATTTTTTTGCCCATGGTTATTTGCTTCTAACGGATCTGTGTCAGATTTGTTATGTTGACCACATCCTTTTTCTTGTGCCTGATCTATGTCAGATGTTGTGTCATGTTATTTGCCTTGCACGTGCGCAGGTTGCGATTTTTTCTTGTACAAAAACTTAAATCTGGGATTAACAAAGAAAGGTTTAGCTGGTTGTACTGCGACTTTACCTGCAAAGATCTGATGAAGGGGTCTTACACCTATCAAATCTTGTTGTGATTCCTGAAATGGCATGTTCTTTGCTGCAAAAGAACAGGTCTGGAAACCCTGCTTCCATTGTGCTACATTATTTGTTTCTTGTACAATTGGAGTTGTTCTGAAGATTCATAGAAAGTCTTGATGATTGCTTGCCGATTGCCGAAACCCTCGACCTCTCGCACCCATGTTATCTCTCTCTGTCGTTTTTCAAGAGAAGATTATCTTGCATTCACTATTGAGTAAATTGGTGATGCTTTTGTAAGGCTTTATGCATTGTTTCATAAATAATAAAGAATTTTCAATTCTAAGTTAATTTTCTTCTCGATGGGAATAAAGGTTATTCTATTTAGTTCTAAATAGAGATTTTTCCACGAAAGAGAGGAATATAAATGAACTTAATTTTATGAAGTTTAATATTGTGTTGGCTTTACTTTATGTATCGAGCCTTCATATATTTGAGAAGATGACACTTTAGCTTTGATATTAATATTTCATGATATATCACCAACCCTCTATAATCTCAGCAAAAATAATATTAAGCGTGATTATTTAAATATTCTTGCCTTAGTATAAAAAACATTTCATTTGTTTAATCTTTGTGACTCGGGTAAAATGCACAAGCTAGACTATTGTGAATCGATGATTAATTCTTTAATGCATGGTGGGATTTAATATATGTGGAAATATCATTATTTGGTTCAATTGAATAGATTATAAGACCTTTTGTTTATTTTGAAGAGGAATCCACTATATCATTCACATTGAAATGTTTTACTGGCTGGAGTGCAAATACAAATTTTGGAGTTGAATTTTGTCTATTCCTTATACACTTCCTAAATTATTTGTCGCAATACATTGGTAAACATATACTTTGGTCAAAATATTCAAGAAGGTAACATTTTAATTGGCTAGCAAGTTTTTTGAATAAACATGTATATTCGCGTGAAGGAAAATGCATACCTGTAGCCATTTGGATAAACATGGACGAATCTGAGGAAGTGAACAAACATCATTGGTAAATCATTATCATGTATTTTCATATTCTTTGAGTTTTATGAGCAATCTTCATTTCTTTAGGGAAAGACTTCATCTTTTTATTAGCATTAAACTAATGGAGAGTTGATATATGGTGAGAGGGTAGTTTTTTGTTAACAAAGGAGGGCGTATATTTTGCCCAAACAATTGGAAGATGACACATATACCTGTAGTACACATCTGCTATAGAGATGGGTGAATTTATACTAAATCTACACCAATATTTTATGCTCCTAGCATTGGCATAATGAACAATCATTCTCTCTCTCTCTCTCTCTCTATATATATATGTATGTATGTGCTTTTAGTGAACTTAAATAAAGAGGTCAAACTTGTATTAACTCTCTCTATCAACTTCTGAGTATATCACAAGTTGAAAATTTTGATGCAAGATGGTTCCAATGTATTTATGTTTTACAATTTGATTGTATTTTCTAATATACTGTTCAATCTATATATGCAAATCAATCTAAAATAGTTTGGTTCGAACATCTAGATTGATCAACATTATTTCAAAAACTCTAAAACTCTACAATAGAATATGCAAGCAAATTGTTTTTTGAAAATGTCTTGAAGGAAATGTGCAATCTGTTTAACAAAAAATAGAGCAAAATTTAGGTTCAATCTAGTTAGGGAATATTACAGTAGTATTAGAGCCAAGGTCATGGCATCTTTTGGGTCTATTATAGTTTGATGCAACCAAGTGACAAAGAATTAAGATATTATCAGAGAAGGTTAAGGAAATTTTGGCAAACCCCACAAGTGTCAGAAAGGGAAACAACATTGATGTTGATTGGTGTTCATCGTAGTTCATCTTCTAGCAGTACATGGTAGGTTACAGGCACGGGGGATAGAATTGGTAATAATCCACCATGAGATGAAGAAAAAGAGGATTGAGATATCATTCAAGGTATACAAATAGAGAAGGAACAAGTGGCTAATGTATTACAACTTATTGTATCCATTCAACAAATGAGTGCAACCTCAAGAAGATCTCAGCGTAGTCATAGTTTTGGTGGTAGCACAATTGGATTCCCATGGGGAAAATGAGCTTCTGCACACTCTTCTAACATGCCTCTGATGCCTACTTTTCTTGCTGGTGATGATGAGGAGGAAGTGAATAATGTTGAAGTAGAGGGGGCATTCCCTGATAATGTAATGACTGTGCATGATGAATGGAACCTACTACTAGAACATGTCTGGGAAGATTTGAACTTTATACAATAGATGGGGAAACAAAGGTAAAGAATGATAACCATGCAAGAGAGAAGGCCAAAAACTCCAAACAAGGACCTCAAGCATACTACGAACAAGTTAACACATCCTACATATGATGGCAGCAACAAGACAAGTGCACAAGCTTGGATACATAAGTTGGATACTTTATTGATACTTAAGCCCATGAAGGAGACATAAGTAATTAAATTTTCTACTATGTACTTAGATGGAGGAGCCTACGATTGGTGGAATCATGAACTCATGACTCAAGACCACAAATTGATTAATTGATATGAGGAATTCAGTAATAATTAAATTGTTTTCTTTGATACAAAAGGATATAGAAGTATACTATAGGGATTGGAATATATGAAATAGAGTGGCTCATTAGAATCTTTTATCAATGAGTTTCAAATAATTTCAATGATGGTTCTACATTTGTTAGAGAAAAGGAGAGTTGTGCTATTTGTTGAAGGTTTGAATGGTAAGATCAAAAGATTTGTGAAGGCCCTCAATCCTAGCTCTCTAAAATATGCAATTAAAAAGGTAATAGACTTAGATACTTCATCCACTTCCTATCAATAGCCTAAAGTAAACCCCTAAATCTCTAAACCAAATCAAAATATTGATGAACATCTTAAGACTATCCCTCCTAAGGTGGATTATGAGACAAGAAATGAGATAAGGAGGAAGAAACTTTTCTTTACTTTAAAGAACCATGGACTCCCGAATATAGGTGCCTGGAAAAAGGGAAAATACATTACATTGAGGTAGTTTCAAAATATAAGGAAGAGCATATTAAGGAAAAAAAACATGAAGATAACAATAATGAGGAGAGTAATGAGTAGCCCTCGGTGAAAAGGAATGAAAATAGGACTGACCAGCCTAAGGTCACCCTCGCTACATTGTCAGGGGTACCTTGGTACTATCCCTTTCGATTAAAGGGAGTAATTAAGGGGAAACCAATAGTTTGTTTGGTAGAAACAAGTGCTACATACAACTTCAATTGTGAGAAGTTAGTTGCAGAGCCTGGATTACGGGTTGAGAAATTCTCAGGATTTGAAGGTTATAGTCACTAGTGGTGGAGCATTCAGTTGTATTACAAGAATTTCTTAGCTTAGTATTCAATTGGGGGTCTACACATTGACTGGTAGCTTCTATGTGATCAAGTTATAACAACTTGATGTGGTTCTAGGAATGTAGTGGATTGAATCTATTGGAAGGTACACATTGGATCGTCACAAGATGTAACTGGAGTTCTTAGAGGATGGGAAGGAGATAGCATTGAAGGCTTCATAAAATGGAAATCCTAGAGAAAATTCAGGACACAAGATGGAAGCTAAGTTTTTAGGTGCATCTTTATGTGAAGATGAATACATTGCTGCCTATTTGATTGAGAAATCAGAAAATGAAAGCATAAATCAACAGGGGATAATTTTTCAATTTATTGATAATCCATTATTTGAAGTAGATGATGATGTGATATATGATAATCCACTCTTCAAGTTGGATGATAAATCACCTCTTGTCTTAGATGATACAAGTGAGATTGAGTTGTTCTGAGCGGATGATATGAGAAACATTCCTGGTTTTGTTAAAAATCAAATTATTAATTTTAATAGTGATAATACCATTTGTTGCAACAAGTTAGTGAAGTGGATTTTATTTGATAACAAACTTTTAGACTATAGTTTTGACAAAGTAGAGTAGAAGAAGCATGTTGTATATGATTCTAACAGGTGTGAGTGCAATCAGGGGTTTAATCAGTAGTTGTAGGCCTGCAATAACAATAAAATATCAACCACAAGAATATTCGTTAATAGAAGTTAGTTCCCTAATATCAAAAGAGGAAACAAAAATAAGATAATGTATAAAAAATTAACAAGATGAAATCAATTCCAAACAAAAGATATACAAACCAATAATTCCTCCCTTTTTTTTTCCTTCTCATTACAACGTGGGCTCTTAGAATGAGTGCTCAATGTGACAACATAAGAGTTTGAAGCACACGTGGTTACAACATATGAGAAACATCTCTCATTATATAGAATTATAGAGGTTTCAATCAGGATTCATTGATTGGTGGGACTGATTATCTATGATTGAAGAGTTAAACTCAAATTGATTGAGAGTTCAACTGACTTAATTGCCTTGTCAACAGAATAGATTGATTCGTTAAGAGAATAGATTGAAGAGTTGACTAGATTGATTGGTTTGTCAATATAATTGATTGATCAGATGCCTGATTAGATGGAATAGAAGACTAAATCAATTGATTTGATAATTGAATTGATTGATCTATCAGAAAAGGGTGATTGAGGAGTCAGAAAGTATGATTGATTAGTGAATTGAAACTTAGTATTAGTTAGGAGTGGAAGATTAAATGATTAAATAGATAAAAGAATTCATTTATTTGCACATGCGAGAAAATAAATAAATAATTAAAATTATTTATTTATGAGAGGATTAATTAGTTAATTAAATAAAATAGCATTTATTTAATTATGAGTGGGAATTTGATTTATTAAATGTAATTATTACATAGATGTGATAATAACAAATAAAGAATATTAGTTAAATAACATATTTATTTAATTAATTGTGATGACATGGGGAATAATTAAATAACGATAATTATTTCATTACTTTATAGGAGAATAATTGATGAATATTTATTAGACATTTAATAATTAAATAATTAATTAAAATTACTTAATTAGGAATTTAGGGAGAAATTGTGAATTTGAAATCAAAATATAGTTAGACACAAATTAACTAAATAATAAACATTATTTAATAATTTAAGAGGAATAATAGTAAAATCATTGTGTTAGAGCAACTGATCATTTTTAGGTGTCTGCATTTTGCCCCTCTTTGATACAATACATTTTTAGGCATTATTTCAAAGAACAATTGATAAAAATAATGCCCTAGTATGTCCTAACGAAAACAATGTGACAATGAGGTAAATGATGCCCCCTTGAGACATTGTTTATGTAAGAAAGGCATGAATGATCTCTTGAAAGAAGATTTAGATTAAATTAAATGAAATAAAAAATAATTTGTAAGAAGTGACGAATGTTGGTAGGCTATGATGATTGTTTGATCGACATTGGTCATAGAGATTGCTGATAAGAATCATGTCTAGTTTTAGGAAGGACCCATCATGTTTTAGACTAGTGACAATGTCAATTTTTAGGGAAGACATACCCTATATAAGATAAATGATGATGTATGGTTTTAGGAAAGACATATCTTGTATAAGACAAATGGTGATTGAGTGATTTGAAAATTCATTTGACCATTTTGATATATCGATGGACTAATTTTATTAATAGAAGAGATGTTAGTGACATGACTAGGTCAAGAAGTGATTAGATAGATCAGGTGGGAAAATAATTTGTTATTGAAATCCAGAACTCTTTAATACCGCATTCTTTGAAATCTTCAAATTTTTGAGCAATTATTTTTCATCATTGAGTCACTTTTATTATAGAAAAATGGGTATTTCCCCACCAAGATATGAAAGATTAATATAGGATTATCCCTTTACATTTTAACATGCACTTATAACAGATAAGGAATGTTAACCAATCCATCTAGATCGGGAATTAAGAGTCAAGGTATGTGTAGTGTCCATGAGAATCGCTATCTTTGGCAATATTTTGTGCTAGAAATACTTTTCTTGCGTGTGAACATACTTCTCACAGACACCCAAAATGATTTAACACTTCATAGCAAACATTCCACAAACAATAGAAAAAGAAAAAATAAGTCATGAACCATCTTAACATCTCTAATCACATGTGGATATTCTAGAGAAGCATAGGAACATGAATCAAGATAAATAAATAAAAAGATAAGACTCACTTGACCAAATGAATCAAAAACCATACTAATCTTCTTTACGAAGACAAGTGTTTCTTGATAGGATAATGTTTGATAGGATGCCTATTGTAGGAAAGATGTATCTATTAAGGCATGATATCTGACAAGGCACCTATTCTAGGAAATATATATAGATAGGCACTTTGTTTGATAGGTATGTTTAAAACTGATACGCAGTCGATCAGTTAGGTTGTAGACTAGCTTGACAGGTTTGTCTGTTGATACATGATTTGTTAAGCTCGGTGTTTTGTCTGATGTGTTGCTTGTGTCTGCTCAAAGTGTTTGCCATTGCAAAAGGACTATGTTATTTTTTTTATGGGTAATGGGCCAAAGCTGAGATCATCATGGGGTTCGAGTAGACTCGATCCCAAGACCTACCAAATAAGAGGCTTGCAACTTATCATTGTGCTATGGGGTGCTCCCCGCAAAAGGACCGTGTTATTGAAAATGATGAGAAAGACAAGATTATTTTTGGATTTTTTATATTTTCTGATTATTAGGGACTTTTTAGGAGATTTTTTTAAAAAAATCATTGAATTTTTTTCAAGACATTTTCATGATTTTTAGATTTTTTAGGACATTTTTATTTATTTAATTTTTTCAGGACATTTTGTGATTTAAAAAATAAAATTTCAAGACATTTTTTATTTATTGATTTTTTCATGACATTTTAAATTACTGAATGAGGTGAAAGGCATATGTTAGGATTTATTTGCAAACATGATTATATTTATTTTCCTCAGTGTCTAACAAGGTATGGAACACTATGAATGGATGAATGAGGTGGTGGGATGACAATGGATAGGTGAAAGATGGGGGTAGCTTATTATTGAATCAAAGTTTATTTGGATGCAAGGACTATCTCACAATGGGATAACATCTTTACCCAAGATAAGGGATTGGATATGTGGCTATGTAGGCAATGACATGATGCATTGAATGACATGTGGTCTATGGGAAAGGACGTGTCAAGAGGTTCCTAAAAATAAGTTCATTTTTTATGTCCTTAATTTTGATCAAGATCAATAAATGGATTTGGGTTAGGCAATATGAATATGATAATGGATGACAGAAGTAAGGGACATATAAGATAAAGGATATGTATTGAAGGTTGTGGATAAAGTAAAGTAGAAAGAAAGAATGAAGCCTTGTAAAGATCAAAGATGGAAAAAGGGATTTGGATAGATGTGGGAATATGAAGGATGTGGTAGGTAGGATATCATGAATGAAACTTGTGCCCAAGTGTAGAGTACAATAGGGCAATGGATTTACAAACAATGCTTGTTTTCCAGCTTATCATCATGGTACTTTCCCAAGGCACCATAAGAAGTGGTTTTCACCATAGGACAAATTATTTCCCTTTATTTTTTTTTGTCACACAAGATGCCTGTTTTCCAGATTTTTATCAAGGAGATGATTTTTTTTGACTTTTTGGAAGATAATGGACATACAAATGATACGAAGAAAGGACTCAAGCATCTTGTTCTTTGGATAGTACTCCTGAAGGACATGTTATAATGGACCATGGCTATTGAATGTATACTAAATGTTTTTGATAAGTTGGTGGAAAATGAAGATAAAATGAGTGATAAAATGGACTAGGGTCAAGGTTTATGCATATGATTGGATAAGGGGGGTGGAAGGATAGAAGGTAGGTGTTGGATAATGGATGGGGTGATGGAAGACTTGTGTATTGGTGGATGGAAATTTTGGAAAGATCAACATTGGAACACACCTTGAGGGGTGGTGGAATGATGGAAGGAAAATAGATTTTGGATTTAGAGATTTAGATAGAGGAATGGATGTAGATTTTGGGACACAAGGACCCAAAATGGATTGAGTAGGTGACAAAGTATCTAAGGTAGTAGAGTTTGGGACATAGGGACCCAAAATAGATTTGGAAGATGAAAGACACTTATGTGGAGGATTGATGGGAGCCTTTGGAATAGAAATATTGGATGCCAATTTTTATTTTTCTTTAGGATGTAATGATTTTGAAATCTACATGGCTTTTTATTTTTCTTTCCTCTATGGTTCTTTTGAAATCATTGCTTAAATAAGAAATTTCAGAACCCACATAGTTTTTAATTTTTTAATTTTTCTTAGTGGGCCTTTGTGGCCTTGTGTACTTTTATTTTTTCTTTTGGATCAAATTTTGATTTTTTTTTACATGTATTTTAGGTGGGACATGTTGATCTTTGAATGTATGTGGAATTTTTAACTTTTGGATTTTATACTTGGCATCCGAATTTCTTCTAAGAGCATTGGGATTCATGGATGGATAGGAATGAGATGGATATTTATTGAAGGATTTCATATAGATGGATGGTTGGAAGGTTATCAAGGATGTGTGCCTTTGTTAATATTGATTTATGGAAGGGTAGATGGATTGTGGACTAGGAGTGATATGGATGATTGATGGAGGAATATAATGACCTAAGATGGATGGAAGGGATAAAGACTTTAAATTTGGGATATAAGGACCCAAAATAGATTTGGATGATGGGGAAGGTGTATGCTTGGGTTTATATGGGGGAATTTAGGATTTAGGAGGGATACCAACATCTTGAGAGTGAGTTTTGTAGCCGAGGCCTTGGTAGTATGGATTTTATTTGATACCAAGGAGTTATACTATACTTTGTTTGTTGAGGCCTAACCACTTTCCTTGGTATTTCATGTTCTGTCACATCTTCTTAGCAATGGGACATTGTTTGTTTTTTTAAACAAGATGAAAGTCCATTTTGAGGTGGAGGAGGCATGTAATGAATGTTAGGATTCTGAAGTAGATCAGACCAAATGAAAGTGGATGAGCCAAGTTGATATGTAATAAGCTCATTATTAACTTGGATAGGGGTGATGGGATCTTGAGGTAGATAAAAAATATTATGACATGGAGATGGAGGGTGGATAGGATCTTGTGACGGACATGGAGGATTAATTTGATCTTGACATGGAAGAGGATCATTGGATGGAGTATAAGGGACCTCATTGTCTTTCTTAGGAGGTGGATTACAAATGGGACTCAGAAGGATGCTTTTCTCTTGGGATGGAAGGGGATTAAGTGGATAGGAAACAAATGGATAAGGGGATCATCATGAGATTCTGGGAATATTGGATCTTGTTCAAATATTGGATGGGATTAAAAATTCTTGGTACATTGATCTTGACCAATTTTAGAACTTGTTTCTTTATACTTTGGATTATCCTATTGGAATGGGGTGTGAGTTTGGATATGTATGGTGGATTGTTGAAAGGACTCAACACTTGGGAATGATAGAAATGGAATTTAACTCAAACTTATTGGAGTAGGTTTTCTTAGGAATGGAGCATATGATGACATTGGATCTAAGATTACTAAATTGTAGAAGGGATTGACACTAAAGAATGGTTTGGTTGGTATTTGTATCATGGATAACCTTGTAGGTAAAGTGTAAATGTGACATAATTTTATGCATCATATGATGGAGGTAGTAGGAATGAAGGAATGGTGGGAGATATGGAGGTTTCTTGTGGGCCATTGCTATAGGTATATGATTTTGATCATGTTTGGGGATAGTGTCTTGACATATATCTAACTTCTCATTCAATGATTTAAAATGATTATTTGAATAATATGAGAATCCATCTGATGTTTGTCTCCTTATGATGGATTCTCATATTATTCAAATAATCATTTTAAATCATTGAATGAGAAGTTAGATATGATTACAGGACATAATAACCCGGCCAAAATAACCTTGGACAAAATAACCCAGCCATAATAACCCGAGGACAAAATAACCCACGGTCATAATAACCCAATCCAAAATAACCCAGAGTCAAAATAACCCATGGACAAAATAACCCCATAAG
>MU227423.1:790692-810892 GCA_018584345.1 Thuja plicata
TCTTATTTAGCTTATTCCCACGAATTTGTCTTTATTTCTATAATTATTTACCATTTTATAAGTTATTTAAGCATATTAAAGATGTTTTAAGGCTATTTTAGGGGTATATAATGGATATATGGTCTAACAATGACCTAAATATCCTCTATGGTGCCTTACAATCCCTTTTTAAGCATACTAACTTGATCTAGAATGACCATGGGTTATTTTGACCATGGGTTATTGTGACCCTGGGTTATTATGTCCTTGGGTTATTATGGCGGGGTTATTGTGTCCAGGGTTATTTTGGCCGGGTTATTATGTCCGGTTACCGACAATAAGGGAAACTAATTTTTTAATATGATTTTGGAATATGCTAATGCAAACTACGAATGACTAAAAATGATGTCTAAGGTGTGATAAATATACTCTAAGAGAGATTTTATAAACTTCAAATGTAAACCTCATAAGGAAAGACCTGAATGATGTTGGGAACTATCTTGAATTCCAATTTGGGGCAAAATAAAATGACAATTCTGACAAGGTGTCTATGAATGAGACAAATTTCAAGAATGAAAAATGCCTAAGACAAGGCATAAAGATAAGATGATAACTGATTTGAAGGAAGTCAAGATAATGTACCAAACACTATAGGAATCTCCTAACAAGATATACCCTCTAATTTGGAAAATGCCTCTAAAAGTGGAATACTTAACCCTAGCATATGCAAGCTATATTTTTGTGGTTTTTCGATTTGCATAAAATAATTTGAGGACTATGCAAAATGTAAATGACTAAGAAAGGTTCTAGACTCTAAATGCAAGGATTGCTACTAAAATGCCAGACTAAGGAATACTATGTTGTTCACAGGAATTTAGGATAAGAACAAATGGCGTGCTTTGGATCCTTGTTGTTTTGATGTTCAATGTATGACACAGTTTGGGACAGGTTTTGAAGATGTACTGATACAAAAAAAAAACACAATCAGAATATGGTTGCAAGACTAACTAAAAAAGAAATGTCATGTGTATGTTTGGTGACCTTTGCAAGTCAAAATTTTTCACTTGATATAACACAATGAAAAGAAGATACAAGAAATCTAATCTAAGGTCAATTAGCTTCATACATAATATTTCAGGCCCATTTCTTGGTAGTCTGTCAGCTCACACAACCTGTCATACTCTAGGACATAATCTCTTTTGAATGTGCCTATGTTTTTGCCTTTTTCCATGTACCTTTTAACATGTCAAAGAAGATATCTCTTCAAATAACACAATATCTTGGGACACATATGATGGGGATCTAGTGAGGGATATTCTTCCCTCCCATTGCACTAAAATAAGTTGATATTTAGGGGTTGACCGGGCGGCCTCTAATTAAAAGGGTTTTAGTAAGATTCTATGGAATCTCCCCAATTGGTTTGTACGCATGTGAGACACTAAAGGACCTCTAGTGGACCATGTAGGATCCTTAGGCACGTAGGCCAGATTTGAGCTATCATCCATACACCTTACCCGAGCTTGGTTAGATATAAGAAATTTAGGGGTTTTCTCCACGTCTTGTTTATATACCGACCGAAGGGATTTGTCAGTTTTAGGTTATCCTCTAGAGGTTAAACACACCCCAGGAAGGCCTCTCTAAGAAAATAAAATTAATTTTATACTAAAAAATTGTTTAACCACACAAAAAACTCAAGATACAAGGTTAATCAAATTATACATCAAAATCAAATGTGAATTAATCTACCAATCATCCACACAAACACATGGGTTCATTTTTGAAGCACCAAACTAGATAGATTTTCCTTATTTAGTTTTAATGCACCAATCTCAAATGTATTTTTTCTTTGTTCAATTGTTTACTCCACATCAATTTTAAGCACCAAATCCAAAGATGATTTTGTGATGTGTATCCATACATCATTCATTTTAGTGCACCAAGAGAAGAGTGGATTGATTTTAGATTAAAAAAGATTAACACTATTTCCATGCCACAAGATAAAAATGAAAGTTAGTACCAACAAACCATAAGATATGTTGGAACTCTAAAATTTATCCAAAATTTTAGAGTGTTTAAGTTTAAAATTTCTCTAAGGCACAAGTCGCTGCCCGAAAAAGCTTTTGAAATGGCCTACTTTGAATGCTTGTAAAAAGAGACCTGATGTTTCTATGCAAAAACACTTGGAGAGTGTGTTAAACACCTTTCATGGAGTGATTATAGAAGGTTTCAAATTTCATAACTCAGTTTGGCTATGTTTAGAAGATAGCCATTTGGAGGTCATTACCCAATTTTTCACTTGTGCACGTATCCAATTTTTATCAAGTGCCCCACTTTGGCAGTTTGTATATGAGGCCAGATTGTCATTCATAATATAAGGATTGTTTTGATTTGTTGCAGACATGAAAGTAAATATCCACGCCCATTTACAGAACCCTAGGAGTTTATATGACAAGTTTTCCAAAGCTATTCTATTTGCAATTAATTTTGATTCTCAGAGTGAAATGCAGAACAACGAAGTACCCTACTTTGGGGTCCCATAGTTTACACCTGATTGAATATCATAAGGCATTGAATGTTCCCATATTTTTTAGTTATGGAAATGTAATATCATGAAGGTTTCTAAACCTTGGTCAATACATTTGGTCAGTTTGCTTAGCCAATTCCAAAACAATTTTATGCAGTTTCATTGTGTTTAAATTGGGAAAGTTATTCATAAGGCTAATTTTGAAGGGTAGTGTTGGTCGACTAGTTGATCATCCGAACAAGCGAATGGAAGGTTTTTATTCTCTATGTGAAAATACACCCATGTCCAAGTTTTTATACCCTAAGGGTTTCAGTTGATGTTTTTTGTGAAATCAAATCCAAGTGGATTTTTTTAGTTTTCTATAAGCTAAATGACTAGTCATCCAGGAGGCTGACTTTGCATATAAATATCTTGATGTCGCTTGACGGTCATGACATGTAAGTTGGTTGTCTATTTTCTATGCATGAAGGTTTATTATCTTGGAAATTTTCAAGGATCCAACCATTGGTCTGCTATGTTTCACGAGATGATTCTGGAGACAATTTATTATGCTTGTACATATGCATTTGTCAGCGTTTTAGAATTACCAAGTTTGATAAGTTGTAACTTGCATGTGGAATTGAATAAGATAAAACCCTTTTGTGCACATGATCATTATAGATGAATAAATCAGTTGTATAAATGACAAGATCTCCAAACATGATTTGATTTTTTTCAAGGGAAAATAAAAAAGCAATTTGTGTAGATTTTACACCTGAAATTGTCAGAAGGTTTTCAGAATGGCCATGTTTGATCATGGATATCTTGCACCTAGTTTTGAATCAGGAAAAAATATTTCAATGCACATCCTCATTGTGTTTGAATGAATCACTATGCCAGGTGTCAGGGTACTTTGTTGTAATTTAATCCATTTTCTATGGGAATTCTGGAGGCAGTTTATGCATCTTCTCCATTATGCATAAATGGTGAGAAATTGGGTTTGATGGTCAAATGCTTTTAAAGTAGGAATTTTAGATTAATGTATGGGTATCTTTCAAAGCATTTAAAGAATGATAAAAGAAGTAAATTCAAGAGCATACAAAGATGTCAAACCTACAATTATATTATTTCTTAAGGATCCTTTCAAAGTTGCTCAAGAGAACATAGAGAGGATTTGCAGAGGATAGTTGATAGGGTAAAGTTTTAAAAGATTCAAGCAAGAGCCTACGCAATGTTCCTCAGAGGCATGCTCATGTTACAAAGTGGAGAGCCACGTGGGAAAGAGGGGCTACATGAATCACCAAAGCTTGCACAGGGGCAATGGAGAGAAGCCTATGCATAACACCAAGGAAGGAAACGTATGAATTTAAAAAATAAATACATTCAAACAAATGTTAACTTGAAATGAATGCGTAGGCTTAAAAATATGTAAAAAATTTATCCCACATTGCTAGTGGGAGGGGTTATGAAAGGTTTATATATGCTAGTGCTTGTATGCATTGTAAAGTAAAGATCCAAGAAGCTCATTGGTGGGCGTGCTCAGCCAATTGAAATGTTGTGCTGGCCGGAGGTAGGTGGAAACACATTTTTGGGCGCGGAAAAAGGTGAAAAATTTAAAATTGGCAAAACTAATAATCCGACATTGCCGGTGGAGTGAACTTTCAAAATATTTAAATGTAAAAGAACATGCATATTGATATGAAGAAAGAGTAAGGAATCTCTTAGTGATAACATGCAGGAGGTGCCTTGGTATGTGTGCCCAAATAGTGGTGACTTCAATGAAAAACAAATTTTAGTAGGGCCCACGCAAGTGACATGACAGTGGATGGACACAAGTGTACATAGATCCTGAGGTGTGATAGATAGCGGCTTTTCACGCCCTTGCAGTGGTTAGAAGAGATTGGAGGAAATGCCCACAAGTGCACGATAGTGGTTAATTGCGCACTCACAAGATAGGAAGGCAGTTAGGGAGTTAACCGGTAAGTGCGCGACTGGTGGTTAGTCACATAGTTGCGATGGTTAAGAGGAGCTAGCAGTTAGTGTTGTGAGCACTGCTAGGGATCTAATTACAAAAATTAATTTATTGCATCTCAATACTCATGTGATCCATTGAATGTCGACTAAGACATAACAATGATCCGTAACAACATCTTGAACATGCTCCAGATCTGTAGATCACACCATAAACCTTTGCAACATGCTACATCACCAAGTCATCCAATAACTCATAAGAACATCAACACGCCACAAGAAATTCACTAAATTTGATCACTGAATTCAATACGATCCACCAACATGAATAATAAATGATCAAGAAACATCATCAAGCAACGTGAAGTACCAAGACATCAGCCTGACATATCTATCATAGAATTCATTCAATTCTCTGCTTTGTTCATCAAGAACACTAATCAACAACCACTGCCATAAAATAAAATTAGTTTTCCAGCATCCAAATCATGAACCACTAAAGCGGAGGACACATCTATGTCCTGAAATCACCACTAGGTTAGTAACCAATAATATTGCATAACCAATCCACACCGATCCAAATACGGAAACACTATCTCTACATGGATAACCAAATACCAGTGTTTGATATATCCACATCATAACTCACTCAACTCACAATGAAAACCTCTTCTACTTAAACAACATCAAGTACATACACCCTAGAACACAACTGTATGATTGCAACATCAGATATTCAATATTGTAGTCGTACCACATAAATAAGCTCACTAAATAAACCAAGAACATTGTATTCAATAATAGGAATATGTTGACATAAATGAAAAAAATTAATGCCAGTACATATATGTGCAACCTGAACAACATCTCAACAATCTTTAACAATATTCCCCTTTGGCATTGATGGCAACATATGATGTGAAAAAATCAATCAATGCACAGAGAAATAATATCAACAACAATATCAACAATATCCACAACATGACATACATATCTCCTCAATATACTTATACTAAACCTCTCTTCCCAAATCTTGCTTGTTTTTCACATAAATATCTCTCCCACCTTGACATCAATGACAAAAGCACACACATACACTAAGTCATAGAAGCTAAAAATCTTAACAACACATCTCATAAGAAAACATCTTAATAAAAATCATGAGCCATTCACCACACACTACTCCCCCTGAGGAGCAACCACCAAAACATCAATCAAGAAGAATGAAATCTCTGTAAGCACACTGGACTGATGCATCTCAATGCGTCTCCAACTCTAATCAAGAGGGGAAACCACCCCAAGCTTACCTCAGAGATAATCAAAAGTATCCTTTGGCAAGGGCTTCATGAATATATCTGCAATCTTCTTTGTAGTAGATACATACTCCTATCTAACTTCTTTCTCACTGCATTTTTTTCTCAAGAAATAATATTTGATAGAAATATACTTTGTCTTTGAATGCAACAAAGAGTTGTTTGAAATATTGATACCACTTGAATAGTCACAATAGATAGCAATAGCTAATAAAAAATTACTCTGATATCTTTCAACATTTTCTTCATCCATATTAAATTTTTACAATTAGTAGCAACAAAAACATACTCAGCTTCAGTAGTAGATTGTAATATACAATTTCATTTCTTACTTGTCCATGAAACTAATCTCTTACCCAATAGGAATACTCCACCACTTGTGCTCTTTATGTCATCCACATTACCAACCCAATCAACATCAATATATGCACTCAATGTGAAATCATCATCTTTACTATACCATAAACCATAATTATTTGTTCCCTTCAAGTATTTTAACATTGTCTTAACATTAACAACATGTAATTCCTTTGGTTCTGCTTGAATTCTAGCAACAATGCAAACAAAATTAATAATATCCAGTCTAGTTTGTGTCAAATATAACAGTCCACTGATCATTGATCTGTATATAGTCTAATTTTCATTAGGTGTATCATCAATCTTTTTCAATTTACAACTAGTAATCATAGGTGTACCAACAAGTTTTTAATCATCCATACCAAATTTCTTCAACAATTCTTTCACATACTTAGGCTGAGAAATGAAAATACGTTTATATGTTTGAGTAATTTTGAATCCAAGAAAGAATTTGATCTCACCTATCATAGACATTTCAAATTCCTTTGGCATCTCATCTAAAAATTCTTCACGCAACTTGTCATTTCCACAAAAAATGATATCATCCACAAAGACTTCAACAATCAAAATGTTATCATCAATAAATTTGAAATATAAATTACTATCAACACTACCTTTATTGAAACCAATCTTCAATAAATACTTATCTAACCTCGCATACCAGACTATAGGGTCTTTCTTTAATCTATATAATACTTTCTTTAAATAGAAAACCATGTCATCTTTATCAGTCAAGGGAAAACCATCTAGTTGCTCAACATAAACTTCTTCTTCCAACTCTCCATTAAAAAATGTAGACTTAGCATCCATCTGATATACCTTGAAATATTTGTATGTAACACATGCAAGAAAGATTCTAACAACTCCAATTCTAGAAATAGGAGCAAAGGTCTTCTCAAAATCAATGCCTTCCATCTGAGAATATCCCTTACAAACAAGTTTGGGTTTGTTTCGAACCTCTTCACCATCTTCATTCAATTTTTTTCTGAATACCCATTTAGTATCAATCACACTCTTGTCCATAGGTCTAGGAACAAGAATCCATGTCTTATTCTTTTATATATGTTCCAATTCTTCTTCCATTTCTTTAATCCAACTATCACCTTTGCATGCTTCATCAACATCCTTAGGCTCAATCTTAGAAATCAAACAAACTTTATTCCTAGCAATTCTTCCTCTAGTTTGAACACCTTTATTTCTATCACCAATAATATGATTCTCTAAATGATTTAACTTTACATACCTCAGATGGGGCATCAAAAGGTATCGCGGGAATTGCTGAGGAGGTGGAATAATAAGAGATTGGAAGGGAACCTGTGTTGGGGCTATAGCAGCTCTCCTGGGAGTGCAATCAAATCACAAAGCTGAAGCAATGGCTGCTCTTAATGTGATGTTGTTGGAAAAAGAGATGGAATGTAAAAAAGTTTGGCTGGAGGGTGATTCTCTTAATATCATCAATAATATTAAAGGTAACATCAAGGTGTCTTGGACTATCGAGAAAATCATTGACAAAATTAATGATGTGGCTTAAAAATTCACTGCCTTTTATGTAACCCACAATTATCATGAAACCAACCAAGTGACATATGGGTTGGCTAACTTTGGAGTTAAATATGACGTCACTCACAAGTGGCACGACTTAGCAAAGATAAATGATGAAATAAATCTATTAATTAATCATGACAAAATTAATCACAAGGTGGGTTTTATTAATACTATTGATCATAATGTATGATGGGACTCAGATTTGGAGTACGATGAAGGTGAAGTGCCAAGTGAAGAGTAATAGTAATTATTACCCTCTTTTGGAATAATGGAATGGTGTGTACTGAGAGGGGAGGGGTGAATCAGTACCCTTAAATTTTTTTATCAATTAACCCTTAATACTCTGTTCTTGCATTACTGACCATTGATGCTTTTCTAACTTATGCATGTAATATCAAAACATAAACTTAATTGCATGTAAGCATTCATAGAAACATTCATGAAATGTAAGTACACATGACACAAGAATTGGTAACGCAGAAAATCCCTGTTAGAAGGTAAAAACTGTGGTGGGGATGAAACCCACAAAGCTTCACTATCTGTAGAATGGAAGGTTCCAGTTATGGCTACAAGTGTGATCACTTCTAATGATCTTACCCTATTAGGAGTAACATTTTAGACTGGTTAGGTCTACTTGGTTAAGATATTTAGAACCATAGTTACGTGTGCACTCGGTTAAGAGATTTACATAAAGACTGTTAAGTCCACCTTCTTAAAGGATTTCTTCTATTTGCTACAATTGTTAGAGAGTAGTCAAAAATACTTGTTGACCTGATGATATGCAATCCTAAATTTCTGAATATAGTTCCTTTAAGTACATAATGTATATGTATTACCTATAGTGATTGATTAATACCTTTGTTCTTCTCGGTAGCCTTGAATCTTGGTCTTCATAACTGCATTCTGTCTTTTGTGTCCTTCTGCATGAAACTCTCTGTCTGATCCATATATTTCTACTGCGGCTACAATCATCATGTTCTAATTGATTACTACATATATTCATACAATGTATTTGACCTATTTAGGTTTCATGCTTTACAATGAAAACTCTAAGATCAAAGGTTTACAACTTGACCTTGATCTCCTAGTTTGCATGTTTTCAATCGGTTAGACTGATTAAAACAATTACATATGCTTTACTTGTCCCTCAAGAAATAGTCTTAAAGACAAGCATAAAGCTAAATATAAAACTCAAGTGTTTTATCTGATGTGTAACTTAGATCCACATTTCTCATAATTAAAGTTGTCTCTCGGTAGACTGGTGCTCGAATTGATCTATAGTCTTTTCTCTCAGGTTCCTTTGTGAAATTTTTGTCACTTTACTCTTATAATCTATCTATCGGTTTACATTGTAAACTATCTTTCAGGTTACTCTGTGAGTTGTGTTATCGGTCTACACTGTAACCTGTCTGTCGGTGATCATTATGCTAATACACTTTCAGTGATCTCTGTACTTGTCTGTTTTGGTGACCTCTATTTGCTATCACTTGGTGAACATGTTACCGATGGTTCAAAATCTATTTCCTTTGTATACTAATGACAAAATATTATTCTTTAGGATTATCAATCCCCCCCTTTGGCATTAGTATCAAAAATTGATATGTGCAAAACTGAAATGTTTAGTATATACACCAAATGCTTACCTTGTCAATATGATTCCCCCTATGTGCATGCCTTGGTGTATTATATGTACATGTTTCTTCCTTTGATATATATATTTCCTCTTTTATCATTTCCCCCTTTCAGCTTATCATTTCCCCTTTTTCATATCATTTCCCCCCTTTTTTGAAAATAATGATAAAGGTGTAATACTTACAACTTGTCAAAATGTGGGAATGGGATTTTTGAATGACCTCCATTTGCTTCTCCCATTTCTCTTTGAGGTTCTCAAGGGTCATGATTTCCAAGGTGAGTCTAGTGTGCATATCATATATGCCCTCTATAACAAACATCTCTGGGGTGGCAAGCAATGTTCTTGCTGAAGTCATATGTTGTAACAACAGTGTGAGATTCAGGAGTAACATAGCCTACCGCTCGGTTACCTCATCTTAGATTCTGCTTTCTGTCTTTTTTAGTTCAAGTCTCAACCTTTTTGCTTCTATAATTTTTTCATAATGCAACTTGAATGCATTTTCATCGGTTGTGAGACCTTGTACACTTGCCTTAAGATCCTCATCAATTTTGGCCAACTCTTCACTATGCTCGGTAGTGAAAGTTTCTAATGTGCACAAATTTTGAATTAAGTTTACTACTTATGATATTATTGGTTCTATAGTAGTAACTAATTCAGAAAGTTTTACCTTTTTTTCTACCACTTCTTGGCTAATTTTCTCTATAAGCTTATATTGACACTTCTGCTCAGCATGTTCTTCAATTACCTTGTCTGCATCTACATTCTGTGATGTGATGGTGTCAGTAAGAACTACTAATTGATCAAGTATAGGTGCACTTTGATCAATATCTATGTTAGGTAAAATCTATATTTCCTTTGTGTTTTCTAGGACTTGTGAGTTCTTGTGCTCCTTTTTTGAGATTTTCCTGTATTTCCTTTCTTTTACAAAGTTCATCATACTTTTTAAGTGACTCTAGATCCAATGTTCTGGGATCAAAGTCTAGTATATCAATGATTTCATCCAATGTTACTAGAGCTCTTCTTCTTCTTCTTCTTCTTCTTAGCAAGTTCCTTTGCTTGGTCTAATGTACTTGGTGAATGCTTTGGAGGCATTGTGCCTTTATCCTACTGCTAGGTATTCACCTATCGATTGGTTGTAGATGTCTCTACATCAACCTTATCTTTTTCTGCAGCTTTCTCTTCCTCGGTATCCTTGGCATCACTTTGTTTTTCTTCTCCACTGGTATCTTTCTATTCATCATTTGTGCTTTTCTACTCCCCATCACCCTTATCCTCAGGTATGTTTGCATCATGGTCAGGCGACTTATCCTTTTCTTCTGAGATGATATTGATAGCTTGTATCAATAAAAACATTTGTCCTGGTGTATTGACCTATGCAACATCTTGTGTTTCCTTTTCCTTTTCTTTTCCTTGTTCGGTGGTCACATTTACATCTTCATCATTCTTTACTTCATCTACAGGATCATCTCCAGTGATATCTATTATAGTTATATCTTTTATTTTGTCATCTATAGTGTCCCCTAATGATTGTAAGATATGTGGTATGCCATCCACGGCCTTGCTTTCCTATGTTGTCAGATCAACTGGATTGACACCCTCAATATTATTTATGAAGACATGTTCTAGGCTCAGTTTGGCCTCTTTTTCTTCATTGTGAGGGGTCTCGGTAAGAGCTAATACCTTCTCGGGGCTTGTATCCTCCTTAGGTGTATTGAATATTTCATTCCAAGTTTTATCGCTTTCTTTATCAAGCTCTATTAATCTTCCCTCCAGTACCTTGTATGCTCTCATCTTAGCTGAAAATTTCTTTGAATGCTTCATCATTTCATCAATTTCCTCAACTTTTGATTGGGGTGGCATAATTGTGACTAGGGATCTTTCCCTTATCTATTTTTCTGTATGCAGTGCATAAGTCCACCTTGCCGATATTCTATCATTTAGCTCTTGTGGCATCATCTTATTGAATTATACAGGTACATATTTGAATGCTATAATTTCCTTAATAATGGCTTCTTCTATCTTAATCTGATCCTCGGGTTTCAAAGTTAGCCATTGTCTAATATTAGGATTTGATATGCTACATGTCTTGACGATTGATGCAACAATCTCATCAATTGTCTTAGGAACTTTGTGCTTTTCACATTGGAGTTCTTGTTCACTCTCATCCTGTGTAGTGTCATCCTTTTCCTCTTTACCTTAGATGTATTTTCTTTTTTTCCTCGGTGCCTGTTTCCCAATTTGAGGCTTTCTCTTATATGTCCTCACTGTTCCTTTCTTGATCGGTGGTGAGTCTGCATCTTTTGAAGTCTGACTCCTAGTTCTTGATGTAGCAAGAGTTCTCAGTTTCTTTGGTGGTGGTGCATCAGATTCTGTAGACTCAGAGTCACTTAATTTTTCACCTTCACCGATGGGTGACTGTCCCTCAGTGTCATCTTTTTTTTCTATTCCTTCATCATTAATTAACAATTTCTTTTCAAGTGTTTTTATGATTTTGTTCTTCTTTTGGTCTATCTTCTTAACAACTAAGTTTGTTTTGATTCTGGCCTTACCTTCTTCATAAGTTCTAAATCATGGTAATGATTTGTCCAGTGGTTCATTCAATAATGCTTCAATAGCATTTGTGGCCTGATCAATGTTGATCTCATAATCTAGAGGTGGTAACCATGTAGTTCTTCGTACAACTAGTTTGATCAAGGTGGTGTCAGTGTCCACTATGAAACATATATCATCCTTAAATTGTTCAACCAGTTGTTCAGGTATCCTCATTCTTTTCTAAATTCTATCTTTGAAGCTGATGAAATATGCATCCATAACTAATGTGAAATTATCCCCTAGTGACTTGATGTGTTCACTAATTTGAGCTATTATCAGTCGGGTAGTGTCCCAAGTGACATTACCGACAGAGGGGAAAAATTATTGAAAGTAGAAGAATATACACATGAGGAGTGAACTGAACTTACATGAATTAGATTTTTCTGATCTAATGGTCCTCATGTTCTCCTCTAGTTTCTTTAGTAGAAGCTCAGATATGTCCAGTTGTAATCCCTTCTTCACAATCTTGTAGGCAGTGTCAGCTGCACCACATTCTATGCTGTTCATTCTATTGGCTTGTTATATTTTGTATCCAAGTATGCATGTATCAAACTTCATTTCAGGATCGGTGATTGAGTTCACCTTCAAACCTCTACCATCCCATACTATACCTATTAATTTCTCAATGTTAGGGTGAGAAGGATGTTTTAGGGCTTTGACCTTGTCGGTTACAGGATAACCTATAATGACGTGAATAACATCTTTAGTGATTGGTTTTGGCTAGTCCAACTACATTTTCCTATCATGTACTCTGCTAAGAACTATCCGAATCCACTCAGTTTTAAATTCTTTCAGGAATATTAGGGCATTTGTTGACCCTTTTACCTCTATGTGCTTGTATTCATCCTTGATGTTTCCATATGTGCAAAGCTTCTTGTAAGCTTCTTCAACTTCAAGATCTCAAATTTCTGGAACTTTTTAGTGGATATATGCTCGGATATCCTTGACTAGCACAACCCTAGGAGGTATGCTTGAGAACGCTCCAGCTTCGTCAGGATGTGAAGCAACCTCGGGGAAAAATTTATACTTAGGTTCTTCACATGTCAAGTTCTTGATCAGATTGACCTTTTTATCCTTCACATTCTTGATCTTGGAAACTCGCGATGTGGTTTCCATGTTTCTTGAATTTATGGCTTTCTCTATAAATGATCTATTTTCTCGGTGTGTCTTATTTACTCACTTGATCTTCTGTAGCTGTTGTCAATTTGTCAGAGTATCCGTGAATGTTCTTGTGAATCTCTCTGCAATCTTTTTGTTGTTGGTCGCTCTAATTTTCTTTTCTCTTTGCTCTTAAACGCTTGGTGAATGAATGAGCTTTCTATCTCCCTTTTATAGATGATTCCCTAAGTGGTGCAATAAATGCTTTACCTACTTCTCGGTGGTCGAAGATGGAGTCACTTGGGGAACATACAAACTTCATCCTTGATGAGAATGTGACACTCAGGGTAATTCTCAATTTTATTAACCTTTCACATGTTTACTGATGGCGCTTGGTATGTAGCGAAGACTTCATTGTCTTTTTACATGATTACCGATGATGCTCGGTTTACATTAACAACTTAGCTTTTATATGTACACCAATGATTCTCAGTGTGTATTGACCAACAAGATTGGATTCACAAATTCATAACAAGTAATACCATAGTGTATCTTCATTCATGCTAATTTTGCATAATATCAATATATATTGGAACTAATGTAAAATATAGCTTTGTATAGTGCAGATCCATACTTACTTGTTTTGATTAGGTGGGGGTGGTGATATCACCAGATCCATTGGATGAGGTGCCACCAACTATGGTGCTCGGTCTAGCATCATCTTTTCTTGAAGCTTTCCTCCACATTTGGTTTCTCATTCTCCTGATATCTTCAATAGTGTTCCCATTAGCAAAAGTGCTTGACTCTGTCACCCGGTCTCTACAGTCCTTGCTTAGATGACCAACCTTATGATAGTGTAAGCATGCTAGTCTGGAGTTAGTCCAATTCCTAGACCTTCTTATCCATTTCCTCATGCAGTTTGTAGCTATGTGTCAATATCTGCCACATGTTGTGCAATTTTTCCATGTGTTGTAATCCCAAAAATATGAGTTACCGACTCTTCTCGGTTGATAAACATTTTCTTGTTATTTTTCTTTCCACGCTTTCTTTTTAATTTTTTTTTGCATTCAAGAGATGTGTGCCCATGCATTTTGCAAGTAGAACAATATTTTTCCATGTAGGATTCCTAGACCTTCTTATCCATTTCCTCATGCAGTTTGTAGCTATGTGTCAATATCTACCACATGCTGTGCAATTTTTCCATGTGTTGTAATCCCAAAAAATGAGTTATTGACTCTTCTCGGTTGATAAGCATTTTCTTGTTCTTTTTCTTTCCATGCTTTCTTTTTAATTTTTTTTTTGCATTCAAGAGATGTGTGCCCATGCATTTTGCAAGTAGAACAATATTTTTCCATGTAGGATCCCTTCTTTGGTTGTTTTACCTTAGATCTACATTCATATGCTTTGTGTCCATGCTTTCTATAGTTATAATATTTACCTTTGAATGTAGAAGTGGATTTAAGAATACCTTTAGCTTTTCTCTTGCAAATATTTGAAGTGTGGCCTAGTTTTCCACAGTGATTGCATAAAAACTTATTTGGTCTTGGATTTGTGTAGACATCTTTTTGATCATCTTGGTTTGATGATTTTCCATGCTCAGTATACCCTAGACCGGTATTGTTGTTGAGTCTCCTTTGTCCATCCAGGAAATCATCCATTCTTTTTGTAGTCTCTTCAGCTTTCTTGATCATATCATTGTGCTATTGTTGAATCCTTGCTTCATGCTTTAGTCTCTCATTTTTTTCTCTTAGCTCATCAATGGATTCCAATTTTCCATTGAGTTATATTTTTACTTGGTTTTCCTCATGACTCAAAAGAACTATTTGATTGGTGATCTTATGATGATGTTCAGTAAGTCTCTGTATTTTAGTCTCTCTCTCTCTCTCTCTCTCTTGTAGATTTTCAGTGATCTTTCTCCTGTCATCAATAGCTAATGTTCTTTCTTGTTCAACTTGTCTAGTATTATTCATAAAATCAATCATCCTTACCATTCACATCTCTTGAATGATTTGTAGTACCTTTACTTGTTCTATTAGATGTTGATTTATTTCATTCAGACTTGTAATACTTCCTTCAGATGTGTCTAATGTATTGCTAGATGTAGATCCTGATGACTCAAACAAATCAGGTATCTCTTCTTCATGAACGTCTATTTCATTGCATTGAGATTCCATAACTTTTCTTTCATCTAGTAGTTCTCTCATCTTTATTCTTTCTTCTTTGTATTGCTCATAGAAGATCTGTATCTGTAACTTTTGATTTTCAATATTCTTGTCAAGCTTATACCTTTCCATTGTATGATCTTTTCTCTCAAGTGATTTAAACTTTTTCAAATAAGAGATCTAGCTCTAATACCAATTTTTGGAATAATGGAATGGTGTGTACTGAGAGGGGAGGGGTGAATCAGCACCCTTAAAACTTTTAATCAATTAACCCTTAATACTTTGTTCTTGCATTACCGACCATTGATGCTTTTCTACCTTATACATGTAATATTAAAACATAATCTTAATTTCATGTAAACATTCATGAAATGTAAGTACACATGACACAAGAATTGGTAACATAGAAAACCCTTGTTAGAAGGTTAAAAATACGGTGGGGATGAAACCCACAATGCTTCACTATCTAAAGAATGGAAGGTGTCAGTTAAGGCTACAAGTGCGATCACTTCTAATGATCTTACCCTGATAGGAGTAACATTTTAGACTGGTTAGGTCTACTCGGTTAAGAGATTTAGAAACACAATTAAGTGTGCACTCGGTTAAGAGATTTACATAAAGACTGTTAAGTCCACCTTCTTACATGATTTCTTCTATTTCCTACAATTGTTAGAGAGTATTCAAAAATACTTGTTGACCTGATGATATGCAATCCTGAATTGCTAAATATAGATCCTTTAAGTACACAATGTATATGTATTGTAACCACCTAAATTTGGTCTGTTCCAACTATGGACCCTATTTGCCCTAAAGTGTGATCATACCCCCAATTATGTCCAAACGACCCTATTACTGCTTGGCATAAATCTTCGAATCAATTTAATGTCCAAGGTGATTTTTACCACTAAATTATATTAACTATTATAGTCATATGATTCAAATCAATTCAAACCATTTAAATCCAACCAAATTCAAACATGGCTATAGTATTTAATTATAAAGGAATTAAATAAACCCCTAAATCAATTATCCACTTGCAAAATAACCCATTCCCCTAGCCTATTTAATCTAATTAAAATGGCTATAGTCCCCTTAATTATTAAAAATCAATTAAATTATTTAAATAATTAAATTCCTATTTTTGAATGAATTAAATAAGTTTAATTCATTTAATTAATATTCCCTTAAAACCCAACCTAACCTATCTCAACCACTTCTACCCTGGGTTCTAACCCATCTCAACCCATTTCACCCTTGCTAATCTAATCCTAATTCTAATTCTACCCTAACCCACCTCCTAATGTTGTCACATTCCATCAGGGAATGATTAACAACTCAACCCACTTGAGAAAGTCAACTTTCTCAAGCATGACTTTCCTAAGGGACCAACTTGCCAAGTTGTACCTTACACCCTTCCCATGCTTCTTTAAGGCTTTCATTAATGCCTCATTAATGAGGATGCCTTAAGCCCATGTCTCCTCCATGCCTCATTAATGCTCAATGTATTAATGGCTCTTACACCACCATTAATGAGTCCCTCAACTCATTAATGAACCTTGTCTCCCCCCCCTCTCTCTCTCTCATTCTTCTATAAATAGTATGCATTTTGGAGCACAAATAAGCCTTCATCTCATATTGTAAATACATTGTTATGATGTTGGAATAGACTTAAACTCATATTTCATTTCATAGTTTATGCTTATGCATTATTATTATCTCCATTCTTAGAGCTAGAATGCATGTTTTCTCATCATTTAGCTTGTTTTTAAACTAAATCTTTCATGCTAGGTTGTTTATGTAACTGGTATTTAGCATAAATATGAGGGCTTTTATGTTATTTGCTACACCCATCCTAGTTAGAAAGCAATAAGTCAAAGTTATGGTTTATATGCTCATTAACCCTTGCTTTTCACTAACAGAATGACTTATTGAAGTGTTGTGTTGCAGATAACAGGTGCAAAAATATACACACACATTTATGGTGCCCACTGTGGGGCCCAATTTCTAACTTGGCCTCATTTTCTATCACTTTTTCACTAATTTGCATGCCTAGAATTCTATTACAGGCTCATTTTTGACCATACTAGATCGCATCTAGGATACGCCATCGTACCGCAGTAAATGAGGCTCGCATCTGGGATTTCCTGGATCACTTTCAGGTCAGGCTCGCATTTGGGGAGCATACTGTCGCATTCAGTAAGAAAGCTCACATACAATATGTTGTATCACATTCAGTGACTTTTTAGGCTCGCATCTGGTTAGAAAGTTTTCACACTTCGTTTGCCTAACTCTTACATTTTGACAAGTTGTGTTTTTGGTATCTTGCAGCCTAACAAGTCTTTGCAGGTTGTTCTTGAAGGTTTTCATGGGAGTTAACATAAACAGATACTAACTTGGTTTTTCAGGTTACCCAACCCCCATCTTGACCTCTATTTACTTGTTTTCAAATTTAAGATACATATTCCAATCTATCACTAAACTGACTAGAGGATTATACTCTTTTCCTTTTAAGGAAAATTAGAAACTCACACATCAGTTTATGGGTTGAACGGAATTTGGAGGTAAATAAACAAGCAATCTCACAATTTAATTTCATTTGGGATCAGTAAATGAACAACACAAATCACTAAAATCTTGTGGTTCAATGAACAACTACATCGTATAATTTCTTTTGGAATCAGAAATTGGACAATCAAAGCAATAAATATGTGGGATCATTGAACAAGTGCAATCGTTTAATTCAATTTGGATCAATAATTGGATAAGCAACTCACTAAATCTTGTGGCTAATTGAACAAGGCAAAATTTCTTTTTCAAAGCAATCCTATTTTTCTTAAATAGGAACAAACTAAATCAAGCTCAACATAGCTTGAGGGAATGAACGTTGCTTTATGTATTTTGGGAGAAAACAGTTTAGATTAGGAGAGTATGCTCTTCTTCTTCGGAAGATTCATAAATCCAGACATCCAAAGCTCACCAATCCTTGGTACATATACTTAAATAGTGGAGGGCCTGCCGGTTGAGGAAAAAATTCCTGAGAATGACCCAAGTGAGGACAGGTTTTACGCCAACCCTTCCAACTCACTATAAATAGTTGCTTCCTCATAGGCTAAAGCCTCAAAAGATGGAGCCAGTTTTGTTAATGAAATTTTGACATCATTCCTTGAACATATCTGGGTATATGTAGAGCGGAACCACTTGAATATTGCTTGCGAGACTACATATATTTAGGTACTCATAGGGCTAGACGCCTCAATTTTTCCTTGTGTAATTCTATGGGGGATGGTTTCGAACGGATTGCCCAATAATCTACAACAAATTCAACTGAAAGAATTCCTGATTCATCCCCGAAAGGGCGATAATCTTTGTGCAAGGAAAAAATTAATTTCCCCAAGACACTCATCATATTGTGCCCTCACTTGCGTTTGGAGTCAACTAATACAACATCATGACTGGAGCCATTGCGTGCTTGGTGATGGCTGTATTCTAATTAGAATTTGAGTGTGTACCTGAGTCAATGAGCAAAGATTTTCATCCTCCACCTAGAGAATAGGAAAAGATGAGTGTTTGTTTCACCCTCCTAACAATGCAAAACTATTTGACATGTTCAAAAGATCATTAAAAAGATAAGCTCCTCAAAACATTCAACAAGTTTCAAACCTTGGAGTACAAGTGTTTTTCACACATTATGACACCTCCTAACACAATCTGGAAACAAGCAACTTCATGTACTTCAAAAACAAACTTTTTAGAACTGACCAAAATTGACAAAAACATCATAAGATTGCATCCCAGATTTCCCAAGTCACATGTAGTATTTAGGATCACATTTGGTATTCTAGTTTGCATTTGGTCAGCACATACTCGCATCCAGATTCTAGGCTCGCATCTGGTGTCATCAGAGGCTCGCATCTGGGAGCTCATATTCAAGACAATTGGCATTTGCAAGATAAATCCTTAGAAAGTCTCAGTTGATTAGGATACCCTTTTATCTCTTTAGCTGGTTCCTGTTGTCTCTTCTAGTCTCCTTGTTGAAATTTCAAAACTTTTTCAAAACGTCTACCTTGCATGCTTAGTCAGTCTTTCATGATCAGTTCAATATGTGTGGTCTACCTGATTTCTACCAACAACTTGGTTCCCAGCTCACTATCCGGGCATTCTAACCCTCTGGCGCTGGAATCACTTACATCCACCAACAACAAACAATTACTTTTATCTAGACACGCCCACTTCAACAATCTAAAACTCTCACTTGCACTATTGGGAAACGTTAACAAAGTTGAGAAACAACTTCATGGTTAACACAAGATGCAACAAGCACACAACTAAAGGATCAAAAGTGCCTCCTAAAACATCACACTTTCAAGGGGAAACTTCTCGTAGTTCCCTACTCGATCTTGATTCCCCTCAAATGGATAGCGACACTCACAGATGGAGTGAGGATTTTGAGGAGTATAACGATGGAAAACACCAAAAGCCTGAAGATACAGATGAGGAAGAAGGACCCAAATTTGAATGTGACCCATTTGGATTAGACAGTGAAGGAGAGATCCCTGAAGATGAGTATGAAAAACTTAAATAGAGTAAGAGGTTCCACAAAATATTAGAATGGATAATTGATGACGATAAAGAAAAGTATGTTAGAATACTTCAGAGATAACTGAGAGGGGGGGGGGGTGAATCAGTTATCTGCAACTTTAAATCTTTTGTACTTATTAATCTAGATTGATACAAAGTAAATATACACTCAGATAACACATTACACAATACATCAATTTGGTTACGGGGAAACCAAATGGTAAAAACCCCGGTGGGAATTAGTACCCACAAAGAACTATACTGTTTATAGTAATCCTTGTTACAAGATTCTTCAACCCTGTTAGGAGTTGTACAATACAATGCAGTAGTATAGTTGACTTGGTTAAGGGTTGGACCCTATTAGGAGTCTTTTACATGTAACCTTGTTAGGGGTGGAGGACTCACTGTCCAAGTGGTGAAGGCTACAACCTTCTGGTTATTTGATACACACTGTATCAACAAGATGAAC
>MU227423.1:820841-831063 GCA_018584345.1 Thuja plicata
AAGTAATCTCAAAATACACATGTCATATGGATGGTATAAGATATCAACTCTGCCCCGCCCCCTCTCCCTAATCAGGAGGAGGAGGAGGAGGTGGTACAAAAGGAGCTGCTAGAGGTGGCATGGCCCCCTCCGACTGCTGAGCCAATCATGAAAAGGAAGGTGCTCTCTAGCCCTCTGGCATTGCTGCATGATATAGGGCATAGTAATAAGTGGCCCTCTGCCCCTGGTGAACTGCCATTCAGGCATGTGCATCCCTCTCTGCTCTGAGCATCTTTCCCTATCTGTCTCTCTCTTCTCTTAGCCGCTCAAGTTGTGTATCCCTATCAGCTAATAAGGCATCAACAGTGGTGACTTGGGCCTCTAACGCAATAGTCCTAGCTTGGAGCTACTCTCTCTCCCGCTCACATCTGGAAAGAGGATCTCCATCTCTACCTGTATCCTGGGACCTGTCCTGTCCTCTATCTGGTGGTCTATCCCGTGACCCCTGTCGCCTCTGTTGCTGCTGCTCTCCTATAAGCAATGGACCAGTATCTCTTTGAGGGGCTACAAATTTGAACCTCTGATGCCTCCCTTTTCCACTACCACTGGCTCCACCTGTATCCACGGCCTCACCACCACCACCCCTATCATCTCTGTCATGGCCATCATCGGGAGGAGGACGCCTACCATCTCTACCATCCCTGCCACCATCACAACCTCCATGTTTTCCAGGAGCCCTATCTCTCTGCTCTCCTTCCCTACCCTAGCTGGTCGATCATCATGATCATAATCCAATGGGTCCTCTATGCAAGGAATGATCTCCTCAGGAACAATGAAATGAGGAAAGGGGTACTGAAGCCTCTTAGTAGCATATCCGTCGGACACACCTGCATCAACAACATCAGGACAGAGATCCTAGTCTACTCCCACCATATCACGTATCTCCTGGTGTGCTATCTCATACTATAACTACACACCCCATAATGATGTTTCATCTCTGGTATGGGCATATACAGTGATTTCCTCTGTCCTACCCTGCCGACGACCGTACTGTCTCAACACTCTAGCAATCACAAACTGCTCTACAACATATCTGGTCCTCTTTATAAGATATCAGCTCTGACAAAGATAGGGTACCTATTGTGCATCTAAGGTCCACTCCTCGCAATCTAAATATGGTCGCCAAACGACCTCTATCATATCATCAAAAAGGCAGCGCCAATACTCCACCTTGCCCAGATGGAACTACTGAATCAAGCCTGCATACATATAAACATAAGGCTACTCCGGTGCCCTCTGCCTGTCTACAATTGACCGTGTCATAGGGATGTCCTCCCAGGACTAGATCTGAAGAATAAGGATCCCAACAGTCATACTTTTTGTATGGTGGTATACTATCTCAAGAAGCTCTCTGTACATATGAGCTAAAATATAGCTACCCAATGCAAATTGACGTCTGTGGGTAACCATCTGCTCTACCATATCTACCCAGCTAACAATAAATCAGTGCTGACCCCTATCTGGCATCAGGATGCCACCGACTAGACCTTCTAAGTAAACTGATAATTATGATCGACCATTTAATCCCAAGACAGATATCTCTGGTCGATGGTATCATCCTGGAAATATCTACGTGTAGCACCAATTACCATGGCCACTGTCAACTCAAATCTCACCTCATGCCTAATCATTGGCACCCAAAGTATCTGCCAGATGTCCTCACAAGTCACTATGATCTCACCAGTCAAAAAATGAAAGGTGTTGTGCTCTGAGTGCCATCTCTTGGCAAGAGCAGTCAACAACCCACAGTTTACCCCGATCTCGGGTAAACCTATCAATGAATGCAATCCGCATTGGATCACAATAGTCTGCTCATCATCCAAAAGCCGTCCAGACAATGCCAACACATGACCAGGGTAGGTGCCGTGAAATGTGACTACCTCAAACTGGGTCTATTTTGGACAAAAATGATAATGCATCAATATCTTATCTACAACAAAAGGGAAGAATCCTAATCACCTAAGTGATTCCAAGTTTGCGGCATGCAAACAGGTGAAAGATTAAAATTCTAAGTATCCTAACCAGATGCGATTTTGAAACAAAAGGGTGCGATCCATTTTACCAGATGTGACCTTGGAAATATAGGATGCGATGGAGTTTATAGGTTGCAATCCCTGAAATATAGGATGTGATCCTAAATACCGGGTACAAGCCTAAGTAGACAAGGTATGACACACTAATGAATTCCACCTAAAACTAAGACAAAAACTACACAAACAGGATGCAATCCAGGGTATCCTGGATGCGACATAGGAATCCAGAAAAACCAGATGCGATCCAGGAAATATCGGATGCGACACGGGATTTGCAGGTTGCGATCTGGAATCCCGGATGCGATTCAAAATTCAAGGGGCTATAAAAGCTACAAAAATGCATAAAATTGAAATTTGCAAAAATCACAGGGTAGTTTGTTGAGCACTTACCGGTGGTGGGTAGTCGGCTAGGTGCTGATAATGATGGCTCATCTCAAAATGATGCTTCCTCATAGGGACTACCATCTTCTCTATAGAGCTCTCTGAATTACTATGGAGGAAAGTGAAAATGAATAGTGAAATGGTAATTTTTGAGGCTTATATTGGTCTTTTGAGCCATTTAGGAGTTTTGAAACTCCTCCCAGACATTTACAATTACCTTTCTATTCTCCTTTTGATCAATCAGGAACCAAATCAAAGGTGCATAGGATGTTTTCCGCAGCACAGTACCATTCTTACAACGATTTCAAAAATTGTAGATTTGCTTCATTAGTTCCAAACATCGATCAATACTGCACATTTTATGATACATCTTGGTCTAACATCATTTTATTAGTCTTATCATACATATTTTCACATAATTAACTTAGTACTCGTGTGTTTATTTTTAAACACACCTTCTTTTCCAACTTCTTCTATTTCATTCTTTCTTGTCCTGACCACTTCCTGCAAGTGATACGTTCTTTCAATTGAGGGATTTATTCTTTTCCTTTGATTTTGTTCCCAAGGGGGCATGATCACACAATAATCAATTAAATTTTTTCTCAAAACAACATTAAAAATGACTTCATTATCAAACAAACTAGGGGCATAACAGTTTCCTTAACTAAAGTTGGAACTGTTGGATAGAAATTTTTGGTTCTCATAAGCTGGATATCTTGTGTTTCCTCATTTTTAAACAATTTTTATTAAGCTCCTGGTAGCTTCATACTGGCTTTTTGGATGACAACCAATTTTAGAATCAGTATTATCAATCTTTGGATGACAACCAAGTTCAGAATTGGTATCTTTAAAATCTTTTATTGATCTTTGGACGACAACCAAGTTCAAAATCAATTCTGTCAGTTTAGTCCAATCAAGTGTGAGACTGATCTCATCAAAATTTTGTTCGACAACCAAGAACAAAATTTTCAATCTTTCTGTAGTCAAAATTGAAAAATTTCTTTGAATCAGTGCGCTACTCGCACATCAATTCAAAGAGGGGCAAATGTAACTACCTAAATTTGGTATGTTCCAACTATGGACCCTATTTTCCCTAAAGTGTGATCATACCCCCAATTATGTCCAAACGACCCTATTACTGCTTGGCATAAATCTTCGAATCAATTTAATGTCCTAGGTGATTTTTATCACTAAATTATATTAACTATTATAGCCATATGATTCAAATCAATTCAAACCATTTAAATCTAACCAAATTCAAACATGGCTATAGTATTTAATTATAAAGGAATTAAATAAAGCCCTAAATCAATTATCCACTTGCAAAATAACCCATTCCCCTAGCCTATTTAATCTAATTAAAATGTCTATAGTCCCCTTAATTATTAAAAAGTAATTAAATTATTTAAATAATTAAATTCCTATTTTTGAATGAATTAAATAAGTTTAATTCATTTATTTAATATTCCCTTAAAACCCAACCGAACCTATCTCAACCACTTCTACCTTGGGTTCTAGCCCATCTCAACCCATTCCACCCTTTCTAATCTAATCCTAATTCTAATTCTACCCTAACCCACCTCCTAATGTTGTCACATTCCATTAGGGAATGATTAACAACTCAACCCACTTGAGAAAGTCAACTTTCTCAAGCATGACTTTCCTAAGGGACCAACTTGCCAAGTTGAACCTTACACCCTTCCCATGCTTCTTTAAGGCTTTAATTAATGCCTCATTAATGAAGATGCCTTAAGCCCATGTCTCCTCCATACCTCATCAATTCTCAAGGCATTAATGGCTCTTACACCACCATTAATGAGTCCCTCAACTCATTAATGAACTCTCTCTCTCTCTCTCTCTATATATATATATATATATATATATATAAATAGTATGCATTTTGGAGCACAAATAAACCTTCATCTCATATTTTAAATGCATTGTTATGCTGTTGGAATAGACTTAAACTCATATTTCATTTCATAGTTTATGCTTATGCATTGTTATTATCTCCATTCTTAGAGCTAGAATGCATATTTTCTCATCATTTAGCTTGTTTTTAAACTAAATATTTCATGCTAGGTTGTTTATGTCACTGGTATTTAGCATAAATCTGAGGGATTTTATGTTATTTGCTACACTCATCCTAGTTAGAAAGCAATAAGGCAAAGTTATGGTTTATATGCTCATTAACCCTTGCTTTTCACTAACAGAATGACTTGTTGAAGTGTTGTGTTGTAGCTAACATGTGCACAAATATACACACACCATGTCTCATTAAAGAAAGCAAACTCCTCAGCTTTTCTAATGACCACACCCTATCTTGTTATCTCAATGCTTGTGAACCTTACCCTTCTTCCACCAATGCAAGGAGCGGGAACATGTCACAGGAGGATATCAGGTTTCTTAGTCAAAAACTGAAAAAGAAAAAGAAAAAGCAGACTGATGGTGAAAACCACTCTGTGGCAGTATCAGATCCCAAAATAGTAAAGAAAAAAGATGTATCTAATGGTGAAAACCTCTCAGAGGCACCAAAGGATGAGAATCTTGATATCCTCCCTGAACACTTTCAGGAAAGATCTTTGGTACTGATTGAACCAACGCAGCCAGTAAATTTGGGCACTATTGAAAATCCTCAAATAGTTCACCCTGCACAATCTTTATTAGAAGAAGAGAAGGAACAGTTCACAGAGTTCTTGAAAGAGAAGAAGATTAACTTTGCATGGTCTTGTACTGATATGCCAGGGCTAGATCCTAATCTAATCATGCACCACTTATCTATAGCTCCTAGAATCAAGCTCGTAAATCAAAAACTTAGAAAAATGCATCCTCATGTTGCATTATTGGTAAAAGAAGAACCAAAGAAGTTGTTGAAAGCTAGGTTTATCTGAGTCATTACCTATGTAGGATGGATCTCTAATGTGGTCCCCGTGTCTAAATCTGATAAATCTATCAGGATCTGTATAGACTTTAGAGACTTGAACAAAGCCTGTCTGAAAGATGACTTCCCTCTACCTAACATAGACATGATCATAGATCTTACATTAGGCTTAAAAATGTATTCATTAATGGATGGATTCTCGGGCTATAATCAAATCAAGATCACCCCTGAGGATCAAGAGAAAACCGCATTCACATGCGCATGGGGCACCTTTTGCTGGAATGTCATGCCTTTTGGGTTAAAGAATGCCAACGCAACATATCAAAGAGCCATGACAACAATATTCCATGACATGATGCACAAGAACATGGAGGACTACATGGATGACACATTGGCTATATCCAAAGAAAGAAGTACTCACATTGCTGACCTAAGAAAAATATTAGATCAAATGGAGTAGTTTCAACTCAAGCTCAACCCAAAGAAATGTGCCTTTGGGGTCCAATCAAGGAAGCTCCTAAGGTTCATTGTTTCAGAAAAAGGAATTGAGGTAGACCCTACTAAAGTTAAAGCTATACTAGAGATGGCTTCTCCACGTAACATCAGTCAAATGAGGATGCTACAAGGGAGACTCCAGTCCATCAGGAGATTGATGTCCCAACTTGTAGATAGGGCCCAACCCTTTACTAAGTTACTACATAAAGGGGTTACCTTCAAATGGGATGAACACTGTGAAGCAAACTTTAGAGAATTGAAAGGATATCTGGCTACTCCTCCTATTCTTATGGCACCTATTAATGGAAAGCCCCTACTCCTATACATTTCAGCCACAACTACATCCCTAGGAGTATTACTGGCACAAGAGGATGAAACCAAGAAAGAAAGAGCTATCTACTACATTAGTAGAACACTAGTTGCTTATGAGCTCAATTATAACATTATTGAAAAAACATGCTTAGCAATCCTCTTCACATCACAAAAATTAAGGCACTACATGCTATCTCATACAGTAAAGCTCATTGCTAAGATTGATCCTCTAAAGTACCTCTTGAATAGAACAACATTAACAGGACGTTTGGCAAAATGGGTCTTGATTCTAAGTAAGTTTGATGTTGAATATGTAGAATGGAGAGCTATCAAAGGACAGGTCCTTGTAGATAAATTGGCTGATTCACCACTCCAGGATGATGAACCTTTACTCATTGAATTCCCCGATGAAACAATCATGCATCTCACTAAATATCCATGGAAGATGTACTTTGATGGTTCATTCACTCAACAAGGATCTAGAGCAGGGGTCCTATTCATAACTCCTCAAGGTTACAAGATTCCCAAATCTTACAAATTGATGTTTCCATGCACCAACAATATTTGAGAATATGAAGCATTGGTCAACGGTCTTAAGCTAGCTATGGAATGGAAGATCATAGAGTTACTCGTATATGGTGACTCCAAAATAATTATCAATCAGGTCAATGGGGAGTATCAAACAAAGGATGAGAAGTTGATTCCCTACAAGCAACTAGTTGATGACATGAAGAAATACTTTGTCTTCATCACCTTCCAGCAGATACCAAGATCAAAGAACAAAGCTGCAGATGCTATGGCTACCTTGGCATCCATGATACAACTGGAAGAACATCAATTCCGCTATGACTTCTTGGTGGAAGAATTATCCTATACCACATTTGATACCCTTGAATACTAGGTCATATGTGCTTTGAATACCCCAGACCAATCTTGATATGCCAATATTATTGCTTACCTTTCTAACCAAACCATCCCTACCAATTTATCCAGAAATGAGAAAAGATCCTTGATTAGGACAACATCACGTTACGTCCTCATAACTAACAACCTATATCGATGCGGTCTTGATGGTACACTTCTTAGGTGTTTAGAACTCAAAGAGTCTGATCTAGCATTAAAAGAAGTCCACGAAGGTGTATGTGGATCACACTCAAACCTATTTTCATTAGCCAAGAAACTACTCAGAGTAGGCTATTATTGGCCTACCATGGAGAAGGATGCTTTTCAGTTTTCATAAGCCTGTCTTAAATGCTAGACACATGGAAATCTTATCCATACTCCTGCCAGAGAAATTTTACCTTTCATAACACATTAGTCATTTCAACAATGGGCCTTTGACTTGGTTGGACAAATATATCCCATCTCCTAAAATGGACACAAGTTCATCATTATGACCACTGAGTATTTCATGAAGTGGGTCAAAACTGTGCCGCTAATCAAAGCCATTGGCAAACAGGTGGCTATGTTCATTCTGAACTACATTATTTGTAGATACGGGATACCCTCTTCAATTGTAACAGACAATGGGGGCCAATTTAAAAATCAAGACATTTTTGACCTTTGTGAACAATTCCATCACTCAACATTTCTCCTCAATCTATTACCGTCAAGGTAACGGATAGGCTGAGGCATCAAACAAAAATATTCTCAAGATCCTACATCGAACTGTAAGTAAGTCTGGCAGAGACTAGCATCTACAACTAAATCCGGCACTATGGGCCTACAAAACAAGCATAAGAACAGCAAATGGAGCCATGCCATTTTCTCTAGTCTATGGCACTGAAGTGGTACTACCTATTGAGGTTGAAATCCCATCTCTGCAGATATCTTTACAAGGTCTTGTTACTGATGAGCAGTACCACATAAATAGGGTGATTCTCTGGACCTACTAGATGAGCGCAGACAACAAGCATTCAATCACCTCAAAGTGTACCAAGCACATATGTCCAAAGGTTACAACAAGAAGGTCAAACCACGCAAATTTGAAGTAGGAGATCTCATCCTCAAAGAGAATCCTAAGAACCAGCCTAACAGAGAGTAGAAAGGAAAATTTGAACCTAATTGGCTGGGACCTTATGTTATCACTGCTACTTTTGGGACTAGAGCTTATCAATTGGCTAAACCTAAGGGATATGTTCTTCTAGATCCTATCAACACTCTACATTTGAAGTGGTTCTACACGTAATGTTTAGGTAGTAGAGCCTATACAGCAAAAAGTTCTTGCAAAATACCAAAAACATTCAAAAAATTGATCCTGAAGAAATCTAAAAACAATGGAAAAGTCCTGTAAAAAGGGTATCCTTAGTGAAAACCTGGCAAACAGGTGCCTTGATACTACAAAAATATTAAAAAAAGAAAAATAGTAAAAAAATTGAAAAAGAGAAAAGTGCCTTGATGAGCACCTAGTAAAACAGGCATCTTGGTAACAAAAAGAATGAGAAAGTTTTTCCAAGTGGTGAAAACCTGGAAATCAGGCATCACTTGTGATTCTACACTCCATCTATCAATGCACTACTGATACTAGGCCTTCATAATTTTACCTGTGCTCATACTCTGACTTCATTTTCCTACATGACTATCTTATCCTCGCTTGGGATTTATCTGCATTTACGTCTTAGGAATAAGTCATTTTGCACTGGGGGCATCTTTTTTGGCATGGTAGGTTATGGTTGCTAGGTCTCTCTAGGATGGTTTGCCTCACGAACACAATGTTTCTTGATACATGCAAAATGATGTCACTTTCCACAACAAGGGTGTCTTTCCAAATATTACGTATCCAGACATGACATTTACATGAACAAATTATCCTATCAATGCACATACATGGAACGCCATATTGCTTGTATTACAATTTTCTAATTGATGAATCTTTATTGTGTTTGACAAATGAATGAACAAGTACTACTTAAACACATAGTTTTCTATTGGTTTGATTATGATTCTTTTATTTCCTGATGATGTTTTCAACTAAGGGCATCTAAGTAATTATAAATTTTATTTGATTGTTTCTCAATTGATGATTTATTATGTCTTGTTAGTTACTCAGTGATGTGTGCGCAAAGACAAAGAGTCACAAGGATAGGGGGCATAATTTTTTCTTGGCTTTCTGTGTATGGTGATTGTTCCAAATGATCCTATAAATTTCACCTAACTTGGATGTTTATGGTAAGAGCTGCTACTATGGGTGGATAGCCACATATATCTTGATCTTCGTTATGTGTAAACTACGATGAGGTTGAAACAATTTCCTTGTCTATTATCTGATCTAGATTCTCACTAAGGTATACAAAGAATAATGTACCCAAGGATATGAATTTTTAAGGTCATTGCGGGTCCAATATCTTGCCTTACTCAGAACTGGTATATTAAAATGAAGGTGACTATTTTGTTGTCCTGGCTTCTATGCCTTGATACCTAAGTCTATTTCTGACATTTTAATAAAATATAGTATTCATACTTTCATAATATCAGTGGGTATTAGTGATGGTTGTACTATCAGGTGGTATCCATTCCGAAAAGTGCCCAATGATGATAAAAATGTTGCAACATTTGCATACCAGTGACAAAGTCCTAAGAGTCTGCATATCATTACTTTTTTTTTTGACAATTGCAAGGAATATAGACAAGAAAAGAAACAAAGGCTCTTTTATGCTCCAAAATGCATACTATCTTCTTCTAAAATCAAGTTAAATACATCATCCATATTACTGATATCAAAATATCATTGCACATCCATATCATACATTTTGCATTCATGAAAAGAAGCAACAGGGAAATACAAAAACAAAGCATCCATGTATTGCATTTTTACTTTTTCATCATGCGTCCATACATCTATTTTGCATAAACATTAAAAAAAACAAAAAAACATACATGTGTATCATTTAAAACATATTTATATCAGTAATGACTCAACACATCCAGAAAATGATGTCATCGTCTAAATCTAACTTATCAAGAGACCAAGATATCATCACATGTGCAAAGTACATCTATCACATCTATCAAAGCAAAGGGAACTCATGAAACATGTCAGAATCAAGAAGCTACATCATATATATATATATATATATATATA
>MU227423.1:831169-856029 GCA_018584345.1 Thuja plicata
CAGAGTACCAGTGAGGCCGAATAAATCAGATATACATGTATGAATGTCATATACAAAAGCAGATCTTAGAAGGATCCATATATACAAATGTAATGTTAAGATATACATATAAATGGTACAAATATCAACTTTTCCCCGCCCCCTCTCCCTGATCAGGAGGAGGAGGAGGAGGTGGTACAAAAGGAACTGCTGGAGGTGGCATGGCCCCCTCTGACTGCTAAGCTAGTCATGAAAAAGAAGGTGCTCTCTGACCCTCAGGCACTGCTGCATGATAAAGGGCATAATAATAAGTGGCCCTCTGCCCTTGGTGAACTGATATCTAGGCATGTGCATCTCTCTCAGCTCTGAGCATCTCACCCTTTCTATCTCTCTCTTCTCTTAGCCACTCAAGTTGTATATCCTTGTCTACAAGTAAGGCATCAACAGTGGTAAGTCAGGCCTCCAATGATGTAATCCTAGCTCAAAGCTGCCCTCTCTCTTGCTCAAATCTAGATAGAGGATATCCATCTCTACCTGTATCCTTCTCCTAAGACCTGTCTTGTCCTCTATCTAGTGGTCTATCCTGTGACCCCTGTCACCTCTGTCGCTGCTGCTCTCCTGTAAGCAATGGACTAGTATCTCTCTGAGGGGCTACAAATCTGAACCTCTGATGCCTCCCCTACCCACTGTCACTGGCTCCACTTGTATCCATGACCTCACCACCACCACCCTTATCATCTCTGTCATGAACATCATCAGGAGAAGGACGCTTGCCATCTCTACCATCCCTGCCACCATCATGACCTCCATGTCTGCCAAGAGCCCTGTCTCTCTGTGCTCCTCCCCTACCCCTGGCTGGTCGATCATCAGGATCATAATCCAAAGGCTCCTCTATATGAGGAATGATCTCCTCAGGAACAGTGAAACAAGGAAAGGGGCACTAGAGCATCTCAATAGCATATCTGTCAGAGACACCTACATTAGCAACATCAGGGCAGAGATCCCAGTCTACTCCCACCATATCACGGATCTCCTAGTGTGTTGTCTCATACTATAACTACACACCCCATAATGGTGTCTCATCTTTGGTCTGGGCATATACTGTAATATCCTCCATCCTACCATGCTAACAACCGTACTGTCTCAGCACTCTGACGATCATGAACCACTCCATAACATATCTGGTCCTGCCTATAAGATATTGGCTTTGACATAAGTAAGGTACCTGCCATGCATCCGAGGTTGACACCTTGTAATCTAAATATGGCCACCAAATGACCTCAGTCATATCATCAAACAAACGGTGCCAATACTCAACCTTGCCCAGATGGGGCTGCTAAAGAAGACTTGCATACATATAAACACAAGGCTCCTCTGGTGACCTCTGTCTATCTACAATCAGCCATGTCATAGGGATGTGCTCCCAGGCCCAGATCTAAAGAATCAGAATGCCCATAGTCATACTCCACGTATAGTGGTATACTATCTCATGCAACTCTCTATACATGTGAGCTAGATATAGCTACCCCATGCAAATCTCCATTGGTGGGTAACCATTTGCTCTATCATATCTACCTAGCTGACCATAAATCTATGCTGACCCCTATCTGGCATGAGGATGCCACCTACTAAACCTGCTAAATACATAGATAATCAATCATAATGATTGACCATGTAGTCCCAGGACAAATATCTCTGATCGATGGTGTCATCTTGGAAATATCTACACACAACACCAATCGCCATGACCATTGTTGACTCAAATCTCACCTCATACCTGATCATCAGCACCCAAAGTATCTGCCAGACGTCCTTAAGAGTCATTATGATCTCACCAGTCAAAAAATGAAAGGTGTTGTGCTCTGAGTGCCATCTCTCAGCAAGAGCAATCAACAACCCATGGTTTACCTTGATCTCAGGTAAACCTATCAATGAGTGTAATCTGCATTAGATCATGGTGGTTTGCTCATCATTCAAAAGTCATCCAGACAATGCTAGTACATGACCAGGGTAGGTGCCGTGAAATGCGACTACCACAAACTGGGTCTATTTTGGACAAAAATGATAATGCATCAGTATCCTATTTACAATAAAGGGGTAGACTCCTAATCAGCTAAGTGATTCCAAGTTCACGGCACACAAACAGGTCTGAAAGATTAAAATTCTAAGTCTCCTAACTAGATGTGATTCTGAAATAGAAGGGTGCGATCCATTTTACCGAATGTGACCCTGGAAATATAGGATGCGATGGAGTTTATAGGATGCAATCCTCAAAATATGGGATGCAACCCTAAATACTGGGTACGAGCCTAAGCAGATAGGGTATGAAACACTGATGAATTCCACCTAAAAATAAGACAAAAACTATGCAAATAGGATGCGATCCAGGGTATCTTGGATGCTACACAAGAATCTAGAAAAACTAGATGCAATCTGGGAAATATCAGATGTGACATGGGATTTGCAGGTTGCGATTCAAAATCCCAAATGCGATTCAAAATTCAAGGGGCTATAAAAGCTACAAAAATGCATAAAATTGAAATTTGCAAAAATCACAGGGTAGTTTGTCGAGCACTTACCGGCGGTGGGTAGTCGGCTGGGCGCTGATGTCGACAGCTCATCTCGAAATGATGCTTCCTCACAGGGACTACCATCTTCTCTATAAAGCTCTCTGAAATACTATGGAGGAAAGTGAAAATGAATAGTGAAATGGTAATTTTTGAGGCTTATATTAGTCTTTTGAGCCATTTAGGAGTTCCAAAACTCCTCCCAGACATTTACAATTACCTTTCTTTTCTCCTTTTGATCAATCGGGAACCAAATCGAAGGTGCATAGGATGTTTTTAGAAGCACAGTACCATTCTTACAACGATTTCAAAAACTGCAGATTTGCTTCATTAGTTCCAAACATCGGTGAATACTGCACATTTTATCATACATCTTGGTCTAACATCTTTTTATCAGTCTTATCACGCATATTTTCACATAATTAACTTAGTACTCATGTGTTTATTTTTAAACACACCTTTTCCAACTTCTTCTATTTCTTTCTTTTTTGCCCTAACCACTCCCTGCAAGTGATACATTCTTTCAACTAAGGGATTTATTCCTTTCCTTCAATTTCATTCCTAAGGGGGCATGATCACACTATCATCAATTAAATTTTTGCTCGAAACAACATTAAAAATGACTTCATTATCAAACAAACTAGGGGCATAGCAGTTTCCTTGACTAAAGTCAGAACTATTGGATAGAAATCTTTGGTTCTCATAAGCTGGATATCTTGTGTTTCCTCATTTTTAAATGATTTTTATTAAGCTCTTGGAAGCTTCATACTAGCTTTTTGGACGACAACCAAGTTCAGAATCAATATTATCAATCTTTGGATGACAACCAAGTTCATAATTGGTATCTTTAAAATCTTTTATTGATCTTTGGATGACAACCAAGTTCAAAATCAATTCTATCAGTTTAGTCCGATCAAGTGCGAGATCGATCTCATCAACATTTCATTCGACAACCAAGAACAAAATTCTCAATCTTTCTAAAGTTAAAATCGAAAACTTTCTTTGAATCAATGCGCTGATCGCACATCAATTCAAAGAGGGGGCAAATGTAACCACCTAAATTTGGTCTGTTCCAACTATGGACCCTATTTTCCCTAAAGTGTGATCATACCCCCAATTACGTCCAAACGACCCTATTACTACTTGGCATAAATCTTCGAATCAATTTAATGTCCTAGGTGATTTTTATCACTAAATTATATTAAATATTATAGCCATATGATTCAAATCAAATCAAACCATTTAAATCCAACCAAATTAAAACATGGCTATAGTATTTAATTATAAAGGAATAAAATAAACCCCTAAATCAATTATCCACTTGCAAAATAACCCATTCCCCTAGCTTATTTAATCTAATTAAAATGGCTATAGTCCCCTTAATTATTAAAAAGCAATTAAATTATTTAAATAGTTAAATTCCTACTTTTGAATGAATTAAACAAGTTTAATTCATTTAATTAATATTCCCTTAAAACCCAACCTAACCTATCTCAACCACTTCTACCTTGGGTTCTAACCCATCTCAACCCATTCCACCCTTGCTAATCTAATCCTAATTTTAATTCTACCCTAACCCACCTCCTATTAGGGAATGATTAACAACTCAACCCACTTGAGAAAGTCAACTTTCTCAAGCATGACTTTCCTAAGGGACCAACTTGCCAAGTTGAACCTTACACCCTTCCCATGCTTCTTTAAGGCTTTCATTAATGCCTCATTAATGAAGATGCCTTAAGTCCATGTCTCCTCCATGCCTCATTAATGCTCAAGGCATTAATGGCTCTTACACCACCATTAATGAGTCCCTCAACTCATTAATGAACCCTCTCTCTCTCTCTCTCTCATTATTCTATAAATAGTATGTATTTTGGAGCACAAATAAGCCTTCATCTCATATTGTAAATGCATTGTTATGCTGTTAGAATAGACTTATACTCATACTTCATTTCATAGTTTATGCTTATGCATTGTTATTATCTCCATTTTTAGACTAATATGCATTGCTCATTGAATAATATCTTATTTTAAACTAAATATTTCATGCTAGGTTTTTTATGTCACTGGTATTTAGCATAATCTGAGGGCTTTTCTGTTACTTGCTACACTCATCCTAGTTAGAAAGAAATAAGTCGATGTTATGGTTTATATGCTCATTAACCCTCATTTTTCACTAACAAAATGAATTATTGAAGTGTTGTGTTGCAGATAATAGGTTCACAAATATACACACACATGTATGACCTATAGTGATTGATTAATACCTCTTTTCTGCTCGGTAGCCTTGAATCTTGTTCTTCATAACTGAATTCTGTCTTTTGTGTCCTTCTGCATGAAACTCTCTATTTAATCCATAGATGTTTGTTGCATCTACAATCATCATGTTCTGATTGATTACTACATCTATTTATACAATGTATTTGACCTATTTAGGTTTCATTCTTTACAATGAAAACTCTATGATCAAAGGTTTACAACTTGACCTTGATCTCCTAGTTTGCATGTTTTCAATCAGTTAGACTGATTAAAACAATTACATATGCTTTACTTGTCCCTCAATAAATGGTTTTAAAGATAAGCATAAAGCTAAATATAAAAATTAAGTGTTTTATTTGACGTGTAACTCAGATCCACATTTATTGGAATTAAAGCTATCTCTCGGTAGACTGGTGCTTGGGTTGCTTTTTAGTATTTTCTCTCGGGTTCCATTGTTAACTGTGTTGTCAGTTTACTCTTAGAATCTGTCTGTTAGTTTACACTATAAACTATCTATTGAGTTACTCTGTGAGTTGTGTTGTCAGTCTAAAATGTAACCTATCTGTCGGTGATCATTGTGCTAATACACTTTTGGTGATATCTGTGCTTGTCTAGTTTGGTGACCTCTATTTGCTATCACTCGGTGATCATGTTACCGATGGCACAAATTTTTTTTCCTTTGTATACTAATAACAAAATATTATCCTTTAGGATTATCAGCCTCTGCCATCCCATGCTTTTTGGGTCATTAAGAGACAATTAATGCATAAACCCAATTATTTGAAGCAAACTAGTTATTGTCTAAGAATTTTGGAGATTACTGCTAAGGAGTTGATGAAATTAAGTGATTCCAGCATCACTAAGAGGATGAAGCTATGGGTGGTGACTTAAAAAGAGAGGAACCAACAGAGTGTAAATGGGTGTAGGAGAAAGATGTCTGTAGAAAACTTAGGAAGGGAAAAGTGCATCGATACCTGAAATGCCTACATGGTAATGACAAGGAGATCACAAAGCCTTTTGTTGCAGGGTGGGAGAATGGTAAAGTTAACATTTTGCTTAAATCTTTTACCCTAACCTTAGAAATTCTAGAAGAGATTATAGGGCTCCCTCTGGATGATATGCACTTCATCAAAGATAAGAAAGTGGGAAATAAAGCCTACAAAACCTTTCCTAAGTCTGATGAGAAGAGGGATATGCTAGTTAAAGGCAACCTGGCCTATGTGAATTTGTCCAACATCAAATGCATCTGGGATTTTGTTATCAGAGCGATAATGGAATATTTCACACTTGACAGTAGGTACTCTAATATCTACAACTACCATTTTGTGTTTGTCAGTCATTATAGACATGATATTAGGGTATCTTTCCCATTTTACCTGCTTAGCTCACTCAACTAGAGCACTGTGGAGTTCAGAGTTAGGGATACCCCTATTCTACATGAGGGGCTCATCCTCCTCATTGGAGAGTATGAAAAAATACACATCTCTAAGGTGCTCCCTAAGCAGATTGATAATGCTAAAAGAAATAATGCAGAGGTGTTATCTGGAAAGAAAGCCAACAAAGCCACAAACAAAAAAATTCGTAAAGGCCCAGTGGAAGATGATATCACGCTCTCTATCTTCAATGATGTGGAAGGTATCAGGATTGATGATGACCAAGAGGAGGATTATTCTGAGGACAAGGAAATCAAAGATGGGGAGCAGAGCAATAGAGAGGATTTTGAGAAGGCTAACCCTACTATCACTAAGCCTACAGGTGAGGAAGGTAATTTTTCCACTGAGTATACCATGGACATGGAAAATACTATCTTGAGAAGATAATTGAACAAGTTGAAAACCTGGTGGAAACACATATTGACAAGAATAAGAATAAGTCTATGGATTATAGGAAGGAATCTGATAAGAGGATTGAAGAAAACCAAGAAAACTAAAACCAAGATACTTAGGAGAACAGGGCTAAGACAAATTTTGAAGAACTTGAGGAAAATGAAATTGAAAAGGAAAATATAGGAAAGGTAGAGGATAATATTGCTACTGATAATCTGGAAGAGTCTAAAAAGGCCCAAAGTGACAAAAACTTTGTTGATCTTGACAAGGATGATGAGAATGAGCATATTGACTGTGAAATTAACTCAACTCCTCTTGAGAGCCCTATGAGTGATGCTGATGAGAAGGATAATCACCATAAGTAGAGGATCTTGGAAGAAGACCTTTAGGATCAAGAATTTAAGGTCAAAAGAGTAGTAAACATTTCCTTTCTTCAAGCTGCTAGAAACAAAGTAATGTATGGCTACAATATAGATAAATGGGTCTAGGATGACATTCAGAAGCTGCAGGCTAAGTGTAAAGACCTTGAAGAAAGAAACACCCTACTGGAGGAGATCATAGAAAAAATGAGGAATAATTCTATTATGTATCAGAAAGGTAATGACATTTTTTATAAGGCAACTGGTAATACCACTATGCTGGATGATAAGATATGAAAAATGATTGATAATAGGATTAACCCGACAAATAAGAAAACCAACAACAATAATATTATGCTGAGGAAGATGACTAATCTTATCAAATTGGGAATGGAAGCCTCTATTGATAACCTAAAATCTCTGCATACCCCACTAGAAGGGAATAGTAATGACAGAGCAAATTTGGAGGAAGAAGGGAAACAAGACATCTAGATATCAGGTCCAAGATCCAGAACTAGATCCAGTACAAGAAAGAAGACAGTGGCCCAAGTCAAAGATCTAACTAATCTTTGGGATTATATCTAGAATATGGAAAATCAGATGGTGGAAATCCAGAATATGGAAAAACAGATGGTAGAATCTGAGAAGTGTTCTAAGATGCTGGACTGAGTCACGTGCTGGAAGTTTTTTTGGTTGTCTTGCTGGAAATTTCTTTTTTGGTTTCAACTTTTTCTATTTTGGGTTGAACTTTGTATTGTATATTTGGGGTGTTATCCCTTTTGGTTTTCACTTATCATTATGGGTTTTTAATGCTTATCTTATATTAGCTTTGTTAAAGGGTTTTGGGGCCCCTTCAAAACCTGCTGTTACCGTAATAAAAAACTTTACATACCTCAAAGTATTTAGATTTACATTTGTAGTTGAATCTTGTGTTTCCAACTCTTCCTCATCTCCAACTTCTTCATTCTACTCTACCAATCCATTCTGGTTCTGATTGTGTGCTTGCACAATCTGACTCTCTTTTTCATCATCTGATTCATAACTGCAAGATCTAACTAGTTTCTAAAAATTTTCATCGACTTTCACATTAGCACTCTTAATAATCTTTCACAATCTATTATTATACCATTTGTATTCTTTTCTCTTTTTAGAATATCCAAGAAATATTCCCTAATCATTCTCGAATCAAATTTTCCTAAATCTTCATTTTTCTTAATGTAACATTTGCTTCAAAAGAAAAATATTTTACAATAGGAATATGACCATATCAAAGCTCATCAGGAGTATTTATAGTACCATTCTTGATTTTAACTTGGTTTAGTGTATAAATAGTAGTGATAAAAAATTCTCTCCAATAGACATGAGAAACATTTCCTTCAATCATCATAGTCCTTGCAGTGTTAAGGAATGTTCTGTTTCTTCTCTCTGCAATTCCATTTTGTTGTTGGGTTTGCAGAGAAGATATATGTTTCTTTATTCCATGCTCTTCACAATATGCATCAAACTCTCTAGATGTAAACTCTTCACCTCTATTAGATCTCATTCATTTCATCTTTATACATGTCTCAATCTTAAACATAGCTCTAAAAAATATCTAATTTGTCAAATGCCTCATTTTTTTATTTAAAAAATGTATCCCACACCATCCTTGAATTATCATCAACAAATAGAATAAATTATCTATCTCCATAGTAACTTGTAGTCCTAGTAGACCACATAGGTGAGTATGCACCAAATCTAACAATACACTCAAAGAATAAGTATTAATTTTAAAAGTATATTTAGTTAGCTTACCCAACTAACATTCCTTACACATCACATTAGCAGGCTTCAACAATCTAGGTAAATCTTTTACTGCATTTGTTGTGCTTATCTTCACAATGTTACCAAAGTTTACATTAAAAAATCTCTTATGCCACAACCAACTATCATCAATATTATAAATCAAACATATGTTCTCTCAATTGTTCAAGTGAAATACATTACCTCTTGTCTTTGTACCTGATGAAATCTCAATTCCAACGCTTCCAATGATTCTGCACATTCCATTCTTAAATTCCAAGTGATATCCATTATCAACTAACTATCCAACACTCAAAATATTATGCCTTAAACCTTCAACTTATAAAACATCATTAGTATTAATCTTACCATCAAGTGTAATTGAACCTCTTCCTTTGGTCAAACATGGAGCATTGTTACCAAATATAACAACTCCACCATCATAGTCTTCAAGTTTCACAAATTTTCTTTTGTCTCCGGTCACGTGATGTGAACATACACTCTCAATAAACTAGTCATCTTTATTATCCACATGCAAAACCAAGGATTTTGCTTCATTAGGATTCTCATCTCTGATAGCAATGAACATAATCTCATCTTTTCTCTTCTTAGATTCATCATCGGTTGTTCCTTCTATTGGTTCCCAAAATAGCAGATTGGAAATCCTATGAGCTTGTGAACTCAATTATGGGATTATCTAATTGTCTTGGACAACTAATAGGAACTGTCAATGATAATCCAATTCCTTTGCACTTTAGGCTCTGCAGAATTAAGGTGGCTAAACCTCTACCTTAACTAGACTTCCTGGCTTAGGGATTTTTTTTATAGAAAATCATGTGTAGAACTAAATGATCTCTTTAAAGGTGGAAAATTACTTCCTTAAATCAAATCTAATTGTGAATATCACAACTATAGAACAACTGTATGTTTTGAAAATGATTCAAAATGAAAACTTGTAAGAATGCTTTGATAAACTATTATTTGAAATAATGCTTAACATGAAATGGATGATGAATAGAGTATGTAGAAACAAAACCTTAAACTCAGAACCAAATGCCTATTTTCCAATAACATATGAGATCAGTGCCTATTCCAACTTGGGAGATAAAGTCAATCCAAATCAAGTCCTATATACAACCTTGTAAGACAATATATGTTCTAATACCATCAACTATTCAAATGTTATCAATGCAGATAAATTAATCCTAATTATATCCTTGTTAGTCAAATTGAATTTAAATTCCTTGGCTAGAAGACCTATTGAACAAGTAGGAAACACAACCTTTTCACTGTCTCCTTGATAATCAAATAGGGATACAAGACTAGAAAATCTCTACACAAGAATATTAATTGATCTTCTCAATTATTACAAGGGACTAACTTGAAAGAAATCTAACTTTCTTACCACAAATGAGACATAAAAAAAGTCCTTTATTGATTTTGAAAAAATAGTACAAATGAGTTCAAGTTTGCAGTTGTTGAATCTATCATCTAATAAAAAATTCCATCAAGTAAAAATAATGTCCTAATAATGTCCTTATCACATGGTCTTGGAATCCCTATTTATATAAAATCCAAGAGATGCGTACAAGCTTTAGACCAATGTGCCCTTTCCTAACTAAAACCTAATTCTAAATCAACAACTGAATTAGATAAATTACAAAAGAAAACAATCAAAATCTACTTGAAAAACAATTTTTAGTCATTTAAATTTATAAATCTATCCATTGAATCCTTTTAAAAGAAACACCCGCACTTTATTTCCCTTTTATCTTAAGTTTAAATCCTACATTGTCATCAGTTGTTATTTAAGGATGACCTCATCACGGGATTGTGAGAACCGTTGATCTTGATCTCCTTGGGTGGTTGGTTTAATTCCATTTGGTTCATCAAACAAACTCTCCACAACTTACTTGATGCAGTTTTTGACCATATGACCTCTGACTTAGTCAAATAATATTGAATTTCGCCACCTTTAGGGTTTAAAAAATATCCCTACCACAATGGATGAATGTTGACAAGGCTATTTTCAGTGTCGACCATGAAATTCTCCCCCTACACAAGAAGACAACATGCAATAACTATCTTTATAGTATGAACAACATGGTAAATAGAGAAATACTAAGAAAATACATGATAAAGTAAGATAATATAAGCTAAGGGAAGAAGGATAATCATTTAGAAAATTATGATCCAACAACTTCATCAACAACAAATTAACACTTCTTCTGATATTTAGGTCTGAACTTATTATGCTTATAATTAGGCTCTTTGTTAGGACATCTAGAAGCAATGTGACCAATCTTATTGCATGCAAAACACTTCAAAGACAACTTTCCTTCATACTTATTAGATCCCTTCAGTAGTCTCTTTGTAAATAGGGCTTCAAGCTCTTTAAGATCTCTTTCTTCTTTGTCAATTTATTCCCATTCCTTAGCATATCTACCAAGCTTAGATGAACTTTCACCAGGGTCTTATCTTTTCTTATCCTTAGAAATTGTATCTTTAAATGGAGATTCAACTTTAGGAAATTTATCTCAAAATTCACTCATTTCAAATGTAGATAGCTTACAAACCAATGTATCTCTTGTCACAATAGTCACAATTCTAATTTCTTTAATATAAACACCTTTGTGATTATAAGGATTCAAGCATCTCAGGATTTTAGAAATAATCTCACTCTCCTCCAATGTTCTACCAACACATCTGATTCCACAAACAAGTTCAATGATCTTACCCACATATGTAGTAATTTTCCCATCTTCTCTCATCCTCAATGCTTCATATTTTCCTTTCAGACTTTGTAACTTGGCTTCCTTCACAAACTCATCTCCTTCATATAATGTCTCCAGCTTTGTCCATACTTCATGTGTAGTATCTAATCCCAAAATATGTGTATACTAATAATCATATAGGGCACTCTTCAAGGATTAATTTTCTCTCATATTTTACTCGAATTCTTTCTTCTCATCAGAAATCATAGTAATGAGATCAACAAGAGGCTTTTAATCTTTCTTTGTAACCATCCAATGTTCTTAACTAAGGAATCTCAAATGTGTAATCATCTGGTCCTTCCATATAGTATAATTCTTTTCATCAAATCTCATACTCTCTTTCTTAAAGGTCGACATCTCAGATCTTCTCAAGTGTTCAAGTTTCCCAAAGAGGAAACTAGATCTGATACCAATTGTTAGACCTTAAGGAGCACACACAATTAAGAGGGGAGGGTGAATGATTTGTTCCATAATAACTTAAAACTTTAACCAACTTATAAAATTTAATCTCAGATCTAAATGATAAACATGAAAGCAAGATCATAACACAATAATCAACACATAACACCAATATTTTGATGTGGAAACCTTGTTAGGAAAAAAATGGCGGGGATGGAACCCTCAAGATGAATGCACTCTTTTAAAAGTACTATACTCTGTTAGGATTATTACAAAGGGGAATGCACGTGCATTCAAGCACATTGTCTAGAGTTCACTACTAAAATACAACAAGGATCTCAATCCCAAGGAAGGTTCATTTCCTTACAACAACCTCTGATCTTAAATCACAGAGGACATACTGTCCAAGCTCACTAACTGACAAAAAACATCTCTGATATGCCAAAAAAAGTTCCAATGTAATACAAAAAATCTCTACCTCAATTGTAGATTCAACTCATACCTCTTCTCTCTATTATCTCATGCTCTAACACTATCCTCTTATGCTTTCACATTTACAAATGATTACATATATCTACACATTACAAAAATTTATCCCAACTAGGTCAGCCAAGGACCTAATTACAAAACATTAATTTATTATATTTCAATAACCAATGCGATCCATTGAATATTAGCTAAGACATAGTAATGATCCATAACAACATCTCAAACATGCTCCATATCCATTGATCATACCACAAAATTTTGTAACACACTACATAACCAAGTCGACCAAGAACTCATAAGAACATCAACATGCCACAAGCAATTCACAAAATTTGAGCATATAATCCAATGCAATCATATGTGAGAAATATGATCTATAATATGAAATTTCATGATGGAATGTAGAAGTATCATATGTGAGAAATTAACATGGAACTTAGGAAATGGGAGGGATGTGCTATTTTTGGGAGACTCTTGGGAGGGGAACTTGATGAGCTAAAATTGATTGTATGTTTGAAGTCATTTGTTGATAGTCAACCGAGTTATATATATGATGATTGACATTATCAGTTGATATATTGTCATTGATGTCAACTTGTTTGATTATCATAACGGTAGCAAACATCTATTATGAATTGAATATTTGGAACAAACAAAGTTTATGTGGTCAGAAAATGAAGAGTTCTGTATACACCGAGAGACATTGAACACAGAGTAAAACATAGTGTATACCGAGCACAGTGATAATCGATCTAGGGATCGCCGACACAACACGGTATTGACCGAGTAATTTAATCAAACCGAGTCTGACTAGAATGTAATTGATGATTCTGAGGTAAATGATAAGGTTTGTTATGTTGATCAAATGGTTATGAAAATTCAAGGAAGATAGGACAATGAAGATTGAAACATGTTTTTGATGCAAATGCCGAGGAAGGTTTAAGCAAAAAAATCAATGATGGAGATTAAGCAGAAAAATATGAAGGATGGAAATTAAATGAGTTATGATGTCTATATAAGAGACAAGTGATTCATTATGAATCATACATACCCCTAATGTGCACATGTGAAGTTTATGCATGACTGATCAAACTGGTTAAAGACAGAACCAAGCATTTTTGTAGACATTACCGAGCGACAGAGGAAAGAGAATTACTGAGCAAAAAAAAGTATGAAGAATCAAATGAACTGAAGTAAAAAAATTGATCAGAGGTATTATGTACTTAGCATAGATCTAAAAATCTAGAAAATAGAGTTGTATTTGAATAAGATTATTACTGTATTAGTTTAACCATTGTTATAGATAAATCTCTTAAACGAGTAGGACGTGAAAATCTTTATTATGACATTCTAATGAATGTTGAGCATTTTCTTGTTGACCCCATAGTGAATGCGTGGTCAAGAGAGAACTGTTAGTTTTAAATCCTCTAACCAAGTCACATTTAATCAAATATGGGATGGAGCAGGAGGTGGAGAGGAAGGTGGACTTTCGAATTTGATTTCAAGTGGGAAAATTGGAGATGGAGGGTCTTTTTCGGGATCTATGATAGGGGATGTGGGAAATGTAGTGAGATCTTTGTTAGGGGATGAGGAAAAGGCTGATGGGTCTACTTTGGCATTTTCTAGTAAGGGTGACAGTCCCTTCAAGGGGTTAGAGGTATAAAAGGTTAAAATCCCTAAGGCTGATAATGGGACAATAAAAGAGCTTCCTCAAGGTAATATATTAAGCCATATTTCAGCCCTCCAAGGCAAAGGGAAATGGAAAGGTCTCTTTGGAATCTAACCTTCTGGGAAATCTTCTTTCCCTGGGGTGAACATCTTTTCTGATCCCGTTAAGGGTGATTTTGGAATTTTCATTCCTAACCCGATTGTCGACCATACTATATCAATAATGGCCTCAACTCTGGATGGTAAGTTCACGGGACCAAGACCGAATATAGATCTATTTAGATCCTTTGCAGATAAGAAATGGAGGCTTAAAGGCCAGGTAGATATAGCAGCTATGCCAAAAGGATTCTTCTTGTTTGAGTTTTCTAACAAACAAGATCTATCTAAAGTACTGTGTGGTGGTCCTTGGATGATGGGTAAATATTTCATGTCTCTGTAGAAATGGACTACCAATCTAGAATATAATGATAAATTTTTCACAACTTCCCTAGTGTGGGTGCATCTTCCTGGTCTACCCTTGGAGTATTGGCATGAGGATATATTTGTTGGTGTTGCTGGTGCTTTTGGAGAGCTTCTATCAATAGACCCAATGACAGTGGCTAGGACAAGACAGGTGTATGCAAGGATCTATGTGAACATCCAACAATCTGCTAATCTTCCACATGTCATCACCTTGAACTCAAAGTAGGGAAAATGGATACAAGAAGTTGAGTATGAATCAATTCGCTTTTCTTGCTTCATATGCAAAAAGTTAGGTCATTGGGCGAAACAATGTCCTTAGAAACCTCAAAAGGAAAAAATAAGTAGGAGGAACAAATAAAAGGATAGAAGGAGTGGAAAGAAAAAAAAATCCCCAATGAAACAAAGGTTGTTGCCCCTGAAATAAAGGATGTTACTCCTCATGAAAAGAACACAAATGATGAGAGTGCACAAAAGACAATTGAAACTCCAAAGAGCCTAAGGGATGCTGAGCAAAATAGGCCTCAACAAGATATGAAATGGGCGAACTGAAGAAGGATAAAGAGTTAGAGAAGGAAAAAATGATCTCAAAAGAAAGTACTAATGAGAGGAACAATCCTTAAATGAATAAAATACAAGGAAGTGTTGGCTCTCCTATAGGAGAAGAAACATTAATGGAATCAAGGTTGGAGGACTCCTTGATAGGGTACAAATTTGACGAGCCTCCTTAGAGATTAGAGGTAAGCCAGGGATGCCATTTAAAGGAGGAGCAGAACCACCCTGCCTCTTCCAAAGGGAATAGAGAGGAAACCCACTTAATCCCAATAGTGAATAGGTTTTGGGGAAATCAAGAAAATATGGAAGGAAAAGATCAAGAGGAGATGGAAAATCCTTGGATTGATGTCGGGGAACAAAAAAGAAGAAATAATTCAGGAAAGAAAGGATTATCCCCTCAAGGAAATGCTATCTCAAATGATAAAAAAAAAAATTTAGGAAAGAAAGGTGAAAGTGCATTGAAGGGAAGCTCTATTCTTAGGATGGATAAAAAGACTAGAGCCCAGAAGCAAGGAGGAGTCCAAACAAGATAGAAGAAAGTGGATACTAGCATGCTAAAAAGAGAGAGAGGTAAAAAAATAGATAGAGCACAGAGGGATCAAGAAGCAAAAAAAATATAGCGTATGGAAAACAACTTACCATCCACCAGGTATGTTCTCCAATCTTTAAATGAAGATAATTTCATGGAACATTCGAGGACTCAATGGTCCTCATAAGCAAGATGTTGTTAGGAATCTAGTGAAGGACTCTAAGCAAGATATATTAATGATCCAAGAAACTAAAATGATGAAAGATAAGGTGGAGAAGATAAGTCTGATTAAAAATGGGGGAAGCTTTGGAAGTAGTTCTGAAGGAGCCTCAGGAGGGTTACCTATTTTGTGGAACCAATTTAGCTTCAAATGTCAACTTTTGAAAGAAGAGAAAAACTTTCTCACTGTTAAAGTTTGTAGCCTTAAAGAAAAATTTTCTTGGATTCTTATAAATGTGTATACTCCAAACACGAAGGCTGGGAGACAAAATTTGTTGAAGAAAATACATGACTTTAGGGATTTTCTCCCTGAGAACCATAATATGATAATGGGGGATTTTAACACCCCTCTAAATGAGAAAGACAAGATAGGAGGGAATACAACTCAAGTCGAAAGTAGGGTCAACTTGATGGAATTTATTAGTAATGAAGGTTTACTGGATGTAGAGCTAGAAGGAATAAATTATACCTGGTCTAATTGAAGAACTAGTGCTGAGATTATCCAATTCAATCTTGATAGGGTGCTCATATCTCCATATTGGTATTCTAAGTTCTTCTGTACCCTAACCTATCTATCTAGACTGGGATCATACCATTTCCCTATTTCTTTCTCTCCTAGTCCCTTTAATGGCAAAAGAAATGTGCCTTTCAGATTTGAAAAGATGTGGTTAGCCCAACCCAACTTGGAGAGAAGAATAAGGGAATGGTGGAAAATTAAAGTGGATGGTATAGCAATGTTCAAGGCAGTCAAGAAAATGACAAATATTAAATCTAGAGTGAGACAATGGAATAAGGAAGTTTTTGGGGATATTTTCCAAACTAAGAGTAAAATTAAATTAGATATGTAAGCTACCCAGGAAGAAATTCAAATAAATGGTATGTCTGATGCCCTAAAAACTTAGGAGAACCATATTCCTATGGATTATCACAATATTATAGCCAAAGAGGAGACCTTTTGGAGGCAGAGATCTAGATCATTATGGCTGAAGTTGGGAGACAAAAATAATTGATTCTTTCATCTCTCAGCCCTCAAACATAAGGATATTAATAGGATCCACTCCTTATTGTCTACAAGAGGGGATATTACTAAAGAGGAGGAAATAAGAGAAGAAATGGTGGGATATTTTGCTACTTTATTATCTAAGGTTAATAATCTTAATTTGGAAGATTAGAAAAAGTTGCTGGACTCTATTCCCAATAAGGTGGACAAATAAATAAATGACAGTGTTAAAGCCATTCCTTCTGATCAGGAAATAGAAAAGGCAGTTTTATCCTTTGAAGGAGAAAAATCTCCAGGGCCGGATGGTTTTCAGATGTTCTTTTTTTAGAATTTTGGAGCATCACTGGTAAGGACATTTTTTCTGTTGTTAAGTAGTTTTTTGGCACTAAAACCATCTAAAGGGAACTAAAATCTACTTTATAGCTCTTATTCCTAAGAAACAAGAGCAAATATAGTTGAAAAATTTAGACCTATAAGCCTTTGTAATTCCCTATACAAGATTTTGTCTAAGGTGCTAACTTGTAGAATTCTGAAATTTCTGCCAGACCTGATATCTCCCCAAAAAAATGGCTTTGTTCTAGGGAGACATAACTTAGAATCAATAATGGTTATCCATGAGAATATTCGTTCCTTAGAAGCTTCCAAAAAACATGGCTTCCTAATGAAGTTGGATCTGTCGAAAGCCTATGATAGAGTTGACTGGTCTTTCTTATCCAAGATTCTTCTAGCTTTTGGATTTGATAAAGGAGTGGTTAGACTGATTATGCAACTAGTTACTATGGTCTCTTCTTCAATTATTATCAATAGAGGCTCATCTAAATTATTTCATCCCTCAAGAGGTCTAAGGCAAGGGGATCCTATATCCCCTATTCTTTTTGCAATTATGGCAGAAAGTCTTGGGAGATATATTAATAAAATGGTTAATGAAGGACATATTATGGGTCTCCAACCTTCTTTAACTAGACATAAGTGTTCTCATGAACAATTTGTTTATGACACAATTATGATGGGGGAAGCTACTATTAGGGAAGCTAGGAATATGAAATAGGCTTTGAATACTTGCACCAATGCTTCTGGGAAGTTCATAAATTGGGATAAGAGTTCTCTGTACTTTAGTAATACTCCTGAAGAAAGACAAAGGAAAATCTCTTCTATTCTTGGTTGTAAGATAGGGGTCCCTGCATCCTACCTGGGTCTTCCTTTGTGCCTAAAACCTGATGCTTCCTTTTGGAATGATATCTTAGATAGATTCGACCATAAACTTTCTAGGTGGAAAGGGGCAACTTTGAGCCAAGCTAGAAAAGTTCAGTTACTTAAGGATACTCCACAAAATATTTCATTGTATGCCCTCAACCTTTTCAAAATACCTCATAAGTATGCTAATTTGATAGAGAAAATTCAAAAAAGGTTCCTCTAGTCAGGTGTTGAAGAGAAGAAAAGGGTTAGCCTTATTTCTTGGGAAAAGGTCTATAAACCAAAGAAGTTTGGAGGGCTTTGAATAAGAAGTATAATAAACACTAACAAGGCTCTACTGGAAAAATAAAACGGGAGTATCTTTGAAGAAAACAAGGAATGGAATGCTACCATGAAAAGTAAATACCATCTTAATTCTTTAGAAGAATCCTTAAGGTCTCAAGAGAATATTCAGGGATCCTTCATATGGAATAGTATCAATAAAGGTAAGAATTTGGTCAGAAATGAGATTAGATGGAAGCTAGGATGTGGTAGGAAGATTAAATTTTGGGATGATAAGTGGCTGAAAGATACACCTCTAAACGAGAACCAGGAATGGATAAATTCTATTCAGGCTTGTAAAGAAACCATAGGGGAACTGGTGTCTGATTATTGGAACAATGATGATTGGATCGACTTGGGTCTTATTGATGCCAACCTAAAGGCGGTGAATATGAAACTCACTCCTTGGTTTATAAGAGAGAATGAGAAAGATGTTATGGTCTGGGGACCTAAGCCTAATGGTAAATTCAAAATTTCTTCTGCTTCTACTATCATGTATACCTAGGATGACCATCCCCTTTTATCTAAGGTCTAGAATAAAAAGCTTATCCCTAAAATTAATATGTTGTTTTGGTTGCTTGTCCATAATAAAATCCTCACAGTGGATAACCTCTTTAAAAGAGGCTTTAATATGCCAAATAGGTGCTTCTTGTGTTGTACTAAAGCTGAATCATGTAATAATATGATGATACATTTCCCCTATACCATAAATGTGTGGGAGTCAATTTTCAAAAGGATCTATCTAGATTGGTTTAACCCTCAGGATCTTCATGACTTAGTTAAGCAATCTTGTTGTCCTTTCCCTGGTAAAGAAATTTAAAATGTATATAATTTGATTCTCCCTCACTTCACTTGGAGAATTTGGAAGGAGAGAAACAATAGAGTTTTCAGAGATAAAAATACTCCTTATGAGAATGTTGCAAATAAAGTGTGCAGAGGTCTTATGGAAAACTTCAGAAGTAATCTACTGAAAGACTCAATTCTATGGAACCAATCTCAAGAATTTAATGAGATTCTTAATTGGGACCTATGGGGTCAAAGATCTAAAGGCCCCAATCCTAGAGATAATATCATATAGACTGCCCCTTCAAATGATTGGTTTAAAGGCAACTTTGATGGATGCACTAAAGGCAATCCAGGTATGGCTGGGGTAGGAGGATTAATAAGAGATTAGGTTGGAAATTGTCTGGGATCTGTTGTTGCTCCTCTGGGAACAAAAAAAAACCATGTTGCTGAAGCCAAGGTGGCCCTCTAAGTTGTGATGTTGGCTAAAGAGTTTGGATGTTCAAACCTATGGCTAGAGGGAGATTCCCTAAATATTATAAATTGCATAAAAAGTAAAAATGTGGCCTCATGGACTATAGCTTATATTATTGAAAAAATCAAATCTATCTTAAGTAATTTTTATAAAGTTCATATCTCTCATGTCTACTATGAAGGAAATAAGCCCGCAGGTGGACTTGCTAATGTGGGGGCCATAATGATGTCAACATAATATGGAAAGAGGAAGCAAATCTAAAAATGGAGATTTCAAGTCTAATCAAATTTGATAGACTTAATCACAAGGAAGGGGTCATTAATACCAGTAGTAATAATGAAGAGGACACTTAATTTTTTGAGGAGAGATTTATGTCAGTTGAGGTGTGTGAAAATTATGAATGGGTTAAAAGCACGTAGATTATGTGTCATTTTAAGCCTTTTGAACAAATGAAACCGGAAAAAAACAAATATTTTGTTCACTGGAAAACTGAGGAACCAGAAAATTGCAGAGAAGATGGGAGGAGGTTTGCAAAGGGAGGAGCTGCTAGATTGTGAGAAATGGAAAAAGAAGAGAAGCATCTAGAGAAATCTTAAACGGGGTGGGGTTACTCCTTATATGGAAAGGCTTCATGGTTTTGACAAAGAAATTACTGAGAACTTTTCTGCTGGGTGGACTAATGGCAGGGTCAATCTGCTGGGTAAGTCCTTTTCGCTTATGCTCAATCTTTATTATGAGATAACGGGCATTCCTTTAGAAGGTATTAAGTTCTATAGGAACAATAAATGAATGGGATCTCAAGCTTTTAATCTTTTCCCTAAAAATGTTGAGGAAGAAGCTATGCTGATTAAAGGCCTAGGGGATTATGTTGAAATTGAAAGGATTAAGAGTATTTGGGCTAAGATTCTGAAAGTCATGATAGATTATTTTAATCTTGATGGGCACTACTCCAAGATTTATAACCTGCATTTCATTCTGGTTAATCAATTCAAATATAAAAAAGAAAGTGTCCTTCCCTACTTCCTGCTTAGCTCTTTGAATAATAGTATTATGGAGAATAGGAAAAATCCCAGTTGCCTGGTGTTGCATGAGGGGTTAATTATGCTTATTGTAGACTATGCTAGGGATAAAATTATTGAACCCATACCCAAAAAGATCAAAGGCAAGAAGAAGAAACCAAAAATGGAAGAGAAAAGAGCTAAGGCCACAAAGAGGGAAAATAAAAAGAAGAAGGTAAAGGATGAAAGAAGAGAGGAAGTTGAAGTCCAAAAACCCTCTCTGTAGGAAAAGGAAGAAGACATGATGCATGAGGATAAAATGGAGGAAAATAAGGAAGATGATCTTATGGAGGAAGAGGAGGCTCAAAAGGAAGATGTTATGGGCTCAACCTCTAGGGAGAATAAAAGGGAAGAGAGTAATGAGGAAGATGAAGGAATGGGTAAGGAAGAAGAAGACTAGGAGATACAAAAAAAAATAAGAAAATGAAGAGGAGAGGGAAGTGTTAGGATTAGGATCACTGAGAGTGGGGGGGGGGGGTGAATCAGTGATCTATCTATTAATACTTTTTCTTTTTATCTTGAATCTTAACTTTAATGCTTAAGTACTAAACTGAATATTAATGCAAGTAAGATAAACATACACAAATCATAACACCAAATATGATTATGGGGAAACCCAATGTAGGTGACAACCCTAGTGGGAATTAGTACCCACAAACATTCTGTACTAGTTTCTTATGATCCTTATTAGAAGATCCTTAACCCTGTTAGGAGTTGTCTTTACAATGTATGAAGTACAATGACCTTGTTAAGGGTCGGAACCTATTAGAAGTATTTTAAAATAACCATGTTAGGGGTGGTGGACTTACTATCCAAGGAATCATTTTCCAAGAGCTCATTTCTCAAATGGTGAAGGCTACAACCTTCTGGATCTTTGATACACACTATATCTGCAAGGTGAACTGCTGCTGTGGCACTGCTTGTCTGATCAATTCCTTTTATGCGTTGACACTTTAACCTCTTGTAAAGAAATATAAAAATATTATCTTCACTCTAAAATATTCTACTTCAATATCTATATCATGAACATATGATAGATATAGCTTTGCTATTTTAACACTCAGCTCTGCTTTTCTTATCTCTGGCTTTTACAACTTCTCTGATCACAAATGAACTTCTATAAGTACTTCCTCAAGGGAAAAAAACATGTAAGCTTTAGGAAACATTTTATCATCTATCTTGATCACTTAAATAAGCACATAACCCTTCATTAAGTTAGTGCAACATCAATTACAATAGCTTTACTTAAATTGAACAGACGTGTCTCTTCACACAGTCCGCTCTGCCAAATTAGCTCTAACTTCTTTCTCTGGATGAATCAAGTCATGCACCTTTAACCACACATGATTAAATCACTAAAAATCACTTATCCAAAGGTGAAAGTCCTGAGGATATGTGCAACTTCTGTACCAAAACAATCTCTGTCAGCTCTTTCCATGATCTCTGTCCTGTTCTGGCATTCACTATTGTACCTCTTTAACTGGCTGTATCTTCTTCATAATTGCACATCTGATCATGATATCTTAGAATTAGCATTAATACATACTTAAAATATTATCTTCAAAGGAAGATTCCCTAACTCAGTTGTATGCACGTGCACTGATGCTCTGTTCTTCTAGTACTCTGCTAACTATCCAGTCTTCTGTACTTAGCCAATTTTTGATCTTCTGACAATGTGTGCTAACTCCAAAACTTCATATGACTTTGTTAACATAATGAAAACACTTAATTAGAGTCATATACACCATTATAGTCAACTTTCCAACAATCTCTCCCTTTGTCATTAATGGCAACAAAGGAATATGGCGAAGTTACTATTTGTACTCTTATACAAAAACTCTCTATCTTATATCTCCTTCTTATCATATACCAGACTCCATATTATTCATACTCTACTCCCCCTTTGACATTATTGACAAAGGTGCTCAAAAAAATGCAATTTCTAAATCTCTTTCTCCCAAAATGCAATAATCTGTAGATGGGCGCATAATGCATATTGTAGCTTCTCCATCTTCTCCAAGTCTATGCTAGGACCTTGATCATATGAAAAAATCCATATTCTGTACATTATTTTACTCACCTTTTGATATTATATTCTCTGCCTTTTGCTGCAAACTCTTTCAAGGATGCTTGACCAACCTTGAGTGAACTAAGATAAAGTGTAAAGTTGCTAACCAATTCACTGAGTCTCTTCTTCATATACTTCTCTTCTGCAATATCTGATCTATTTTTCATGACTCCTTCAAATTATATACTCCCCCTTACTTATTTACTCCCCATAAGTCTAAGTCTTCTATGGGTGTCAAACTTGACAACAATGATGATGAACTGTCCATCACTTTAGTCTTCTATTTTTCTGCTTCCTTTTCTGTGATATCTTAAATCAATATATCTTCTTTCTGATATAAAAACTCTTAGCCTCTTGAGTACTCAAAAATGTTTCTTCAAACTTGTTTAGATCAATATCCATTGCTGCCATTGATACTTGAACATTATCAACCATGAATGTATCCTCCATGTCCTTGGCCATGGGCGCAAAATCCTGTTCTCTCTCTCTCTCTCTCTCTCTCTCTCTCTGCTTCTTCACATGATATTTCAAATCAATTCTGCTCTTATGTGAACACTCTTTTGTTGTATTCATAATTAGATGATCAATAATAAGTATGTGCTTCCAAGGATAACATCAGGTCGACTCCAAAAAAAAAAATCTCCAACGGCTATACTAATACTCTCACATAGAACACTACTCAACAAGATTTTGACCAATTTCGCTTCATGAAATTTATGTGCTGAAGCATACTGATAAATCACTTCCAAGATGTTTCAAAGAGTTTCTTGATATCAATCTCTGCTGAAGAATTCTTTGTTTCTCGATTACAAGTGCTCCTTTTATTATCCAACCGCTTACTCGATTGCTAAGTAATTTTTCAACTAATTTATGAAATGACGTGTTCATGCTTGGGCTTCATTTCAAACTCAAATTACTTTGCTTAACAAATAATGATTATCAATCTCCTTTCTTCACTGATGAGAACAACTATAATGCATTAATAATACAACTGCTAGGGCTTCTATGATCTCCAATCATTTATTCTGACCGCAAGTGAGGAATTGGTGATTGTAAAGTAGATTTCCGCCATTAATACTTGCCACGTAGACACAGGAAGCAACTGTAACTTCTGTTCTTGTTCCTGATAACAATTTAGATTGTGTGTTCTTCCATACAATACCATAATGTCACCAAACAATTGTAATCCAAGATGTATACTTAGATGGTGAGTATACCAGTGGGGTTCAGAGCTAGACTAGCTCCTTCTAAGACCATGAGGGTCAACTATTCAGAAGTAGAAGGTGTGTGCACTGAGGATGCATTTGCTACCTTGTTCTCTTCATTATCCTTCTTTACTTCAACCTAGATCTTGCTCGTATCTTCTGTAGCTTTCACAAATTTGATTTCTCCTACCTCATCCCATAATGAATCTTCTGACTTTTTAGGGCTTTTCTGTCTCTGTGCTCTAGATCTACAATGCTTAGAGATGTGTCCATCTTTTCCACATAAGTGAAAAATGATAGGAGGTCTGATGTTATTATTCATCATGCTGCACTGCTTGGCTATATGTCCATTGTAATTACATATCGGACATGTAATGTTCTGATGGTTTCTAAGATTTTGCTAAGGATAACTTCTTTGTTTTTTCTGATTCTGATTTCTCTGATTCTTGTTCTTCTGAATTGTTTTACAATCCATAGCTCTATTGTTAGTAATAACTGAGAGGGGGGGGGTGTATTAGTGGGCTCAAAAATTTATCCAATTTAAACTTCAATCCACCAATCAATACTTCTCCAATTATTAAGACCCTACAAGATGTATGCCTTTGAAATACTTGAAACAAATAACTGTTTGTCGGTTTACCTTGTCCGTCCTTATTTTCCTTGATAACCGATAAGCAGTAAAATATATTTACCGATACTCAGTAAATATGCAAAGTATACCAATCAATCCATAAATGCTTATGTGAAATTTAAAACAATGAAGTAATGAACCATACACACATAACACAAGGATTTTAATGTGGAAACCCTGTTAAGGGAAAAACCACTGGGACCGGTACCCCAAATTTTCACTCTTCTGAAGTGAGCCCTGTTAGGATCCAACCCTATTAAAGGT
>MU227423.1:862632-886467 GCA_018584345.1 Thuja plicata
GCTTTATGCAAATCTTACTACCATCCTTGAATCAACCTCCTTCTTAGACTGTCAATAGGCTTTAGGTAAGAACGGTGCTACTATCATGAGTCAACCTTCTGGTAATCTGTTAGGATATACCTCAATTGCAAAAGACTGTTAAGTCCTACTCTGTTAAGAGACTTAATGCTTCAATGGTTAAACTAAAACAAAATGACCTATTTCTAATGCAACTGAATTGTAGATTTTTAGATCTATTTACTTACAATGTCTTTCTGATCAATGTATCAATACAATTCCATTGTACTTAACTCTTTCTGCTTTGTGATGCTATGCTTTTCTGTTCATCGGTGTCTGTAGAATTCTTTAGCTCTCCCTCAGCTTGATTGATCAAGACTGCATGAAGTTAATCCTTCATCAGTTTCTCTTCAGCATCTTCTATCAGTTCACTCCCCTATGTATTTGATTGCTTACTCACTTCCCATAGAAGTGAATTATGCTTTTCTCTTATATAGACATGATGTTCCTTAATTCTATGTTCTTGATTCTTGATTCTTGGTGTGAAAAACAATCTAGCCAAATTGATTTACGTCTTTAACTCCTGATTTATCTCATAGTTATCTTCTTGCCAACTGTATAAATCATTTACTTAATTGTGGTTGAATAAAAAAAATAAAAAAACCAGTTAAGTCTATCCTTTAGCTCTGCCAGCTAGATATTTTGTCATTTTCTGATCTCTCTATTCTGTTGGTCAACTCTGCAGTTCATCGCCGGTGACAATTGCCAGTTCCATCGGTGTCGCTTCAATTAGCTTTAGGATCTCCATTGGTTGGGCATCATTGGATCTTTCTCATTGGGAAACACTATGTTTAGCTCATCGGGCATCCTTTGATTCTGCTTCATCGGGCAACATTGTCTTCTGCTCATCGGGCATCACTGGGAATTTATCTCTATTTTTACCGATGGTGTGCACTCCGCCGGTGTAGTCTGTCACTTAGTGAATACTTGACTTTTATGCATTGCTGAAGGCATAACCTTTATTCCATTGATTCTCTGAAGTCTTTGGCATTATGTATATGACCATATAGATGATATCAAGTTGACATCAATGACAATACAAACCATTAACTGATTTAATGTATTGCACCATCTTCAACTTAATATAGTCAAACATTTAATCAGTTACATGTCATCATCTATGACCAAATTTATTGCATGAATAACAATAACCATTAAAGGTTCTTACTTCTTTACAATTCCTTGCAATATTTCCATGCTTGTTATAGGCATAACAAGTACGGTCAACTAGCTTGCATTTATCCTTAGGTGGTTCAACATTGTCTTTAGTCTAATTTCCAATCTCCTTAGTATCTGTGATGTTCTTTGGTGCTTTCATTTTTTCTCACATGGCATCAATCTGAATTTGTGCTTTATTGTATCATATACCGCTAGTATCTCCTTTAACCTTTTTGAGCATACAACTGTGATTCTATTAGATCTTTGCTTGTGTGTAACTTGTCAATATGATTCTTTGCTACAATCAATTTAGATTCCATCTTCTCTTTGTTCTTTCTTAGCTCCAAGATTTCCATGTTTTCTTGTCTCAGTTCTTCATCTAACTGCTTGTTTACTTTGACTTGATCATCATAGGCATCTTGATTGTTACATAGCTTTGCATCTAATTCTTCAATCTGATCCTTCAGAGATGAATTTTCTTCATTAAAATTTTTGATTACTTCTCCCAAATCATTTGAAGAACAATTCCTCAATTCTTTTTTTAGTTTCTTGATAAGTATTTACATGCCTATAACTTTGAGTTTAAGATCTTCATTTTCTTTTTTAGATGTGTCAAGTTCTTCAAGGGCTGCTTCAAGATTATTTTTTAGGTGTTTCATTTCTACCTTTTCCATGATCTCCTCAAGTGGTTAAAATTATTTTTTGAGGACCAGAGCTCTGATACCAATTGTTAGGATTAGGATCACTGAGAGGGGGGGGGGGGGGGGTGAATCAGTGATCTATCTATTAATACTTTTTCTTTTTATCTTGAATCTTAACTTTAATGCTTAAGTACTAAACTAAATATCAATGGAAGTAAGATAAACATACACAACTCATAACACCAAATATGATTACAAGGAAACCCAATGCAGGTGAAAACCCTGGTGGGAATTAGTACCCACAAACATTTTGTACTAGTTTCTTACGATCCTTATTAGAAGATCCTTAACACTGTTAGGAGTTGTCTTTACAATGTATGAAGTACAGTGACCTTGTTAAGGGTCAGACCCTGTTAGGATTCTTTTACAATAAACCTGTTAGGGGTGGTGGACTTACTATCCAAGGACTCACTGTCCAAGAGCTCTCTGCTCAAATGGTGAAGGCTACAACCTTCTGGATCTTCGATACACACTGTATCTGCAAGGTGAATTGTTGCTGTGACACTGCTTGTTTGATCAGTTCCTTTTGTGTGTTGATGCTTTAACCTCTTGTAAAGAACTATAAAAATCTTATCTTCACTCTGGAAGCTTCTACTTCTATATCCATATCATCAACATATGACAGATATAGCTTTGTTGTTTTAACACTCTGCTATGCTTTTCTTATCTCTGGCTTTCACAACTTCTCTGATCACAAATGACCTTCTATAAGTACTTCCTCAAGGGAAACAAACATGTTGGCTTTAGGATACCTTTTACCATCTATCTTTATCACTTAAATAAGCATGCAACCCTTCATTAAGTCGGTGCAACATCAACTACAACAACTTTACTTAAACTGAATAGACGCGTCTCGTCACACAGTCCGCTCCGCCAAATTAGATCTAACTTCTTTCTTCAGATGAATAAAGTCACATGCCTTTAACCACACATGATTAGATCACTAAAAATCACTAATCCAAAGGAAAAAGTCTTGAGGACATTTGAAACTTCTGTATCAAAACAATCTCTGTCGTCTCTTTCCATGATCTCTGTCCTATTCTGGCATTCACTAGCTGTACCTCTTTAACTAGCTGTATCTTCTTCATACTTGCACATCTGATCATGCTCTCTTAGAATTAGAATAAATACATACTTAAAATCTTATCTTCAAAGGCACATTCCCTAACTTGGTCATATGCATGTGCACTGATGCTATGTTCTTCTGGTACTCTGCTAACTGTCTAGTCTTCTGTACTTAGCCAATTTCTGATCTTCTGATAATGTGTGATGACTCTAAAACTTCATATGACTTTGTTGACATAATGAAAACACTTAATTAGAGTCATATGCACTAGTATAGTCAACTTTCCAATAGGACGGTGATGATGCTAAGAATGAAGACTCAAATAGGCAGCTAATTATCCTTAGGGTTGGGATAAAACAAAGAAATGGGAAAGGAAAGGAGATAGATGCTGGCTTTGATGTCAAAGACTAAATTCTATAGGAGATGAAAAGCATGGAGGGTCATGGTATCAACTTGGAGAATTGGATCAGAAAGAAAATGAAAGAGATGGGGTACAATCTGAAGGCTATGTAACCCCTAAAAGTTAAATTGGACAATCTGGAAAAGAACTGTAAGGAAGAGTTTTTGATGAAGGTAAATAATAACATCCCAAATGAGGACCTTACTGCTAGAATCTTTGCAATTGTGGATGAGAAGCTGAAAGAGATAAATGAAAAAATAAGCTACAATGGGCATATGGTCAAATAAATTCTGAAGCACAATAACGAGGGACTTAAAGTCTCTATGATTAACCTTAAGGCCTTGTACGCTTATTTAGAGAGCAGCATGATGGAGAATACTACAATTACAATGGAGGATGATGCTGTTCCTTTGGGGCCAAGAACTAGAACAAGAAGCAGCCTCAAAAGGAAACTTCTTGAAAAACCAAAGGAGCTGAAAATATTGAAAGACTCCATCCAGAAGATGGAGCAAATGCAGAAAGAGGCAGAAAAGGCCATGGAAAAGAACAAGTAGATCTTGCTGGCCAGTTGCTAGATGATTGCTAGATGCTGTGTTGGAGCCTATTTTTTGGATTCTTGTTGTTTCATATTTTGATCTAGTCGTTAGGTTTGGGGTCCTACTTTTTGTTGCTTTGCAGGCGTTCATTATCTATTTGGGTTTTATTGACTATATTTAGTCTATTTTTGTAAATGGTTTTAGGGCCCATTCAAAACCTGTATTTACCTCTATCATAAATAGTGTGCATTATAACCTTTAATAGGGTTGGATCTTAACCGAGCTCACTTCAGAAGAGTGAAATATTTTGGGTTACCGGTCTTAGGTGGTTTTCCCTTAGAAGGGTTTCCACGTTAAAAATCTTTGTGTTAACATGTATGATTTTTGTGGATTATTATTTTACTTTACACATTACTTTACATGCACTGATTGGTAACCACAGTATTATTTTACTGATACTCGGTAAACAACTAGAAGATATATTTCATATTTCACTGAGATGAGTTATATATTTGAAATTGTTTTTATATACATCTGGGAGAATTTGGGACTATAGGATAATTAAGAAACAATTGATTCATCCCCATCTCAGTTATTATAATGATTGTTATCAGAGAAAGTGTGCTTAGAAGGAAAGTTTGTAAGGATTTAAGCTAAAGATCAAGATGTATAAGAGAGACACACCAAAGTTGAACAAGGAGAAATTATCGATATGGAAAAGAATAATGAGACTATACCTATCATGGATTGGAGATGACATTGCAATATACGTGGACTTTGAATTAATTCTACTGAATGGACCCTTGACTGTTAATCAGATGAAAGAAAAACAAGAACACAACATTATAATGGTAGATATTGCTTCTTCTCTTATTGATGCAGAATTTGAAGATACCAAGACATGTACATCAACCAAGAAGATGTGGGAAAAGCTTACACTAGTTTATGGAGGAGATGCAAATGTACTGAGAGCTAAAGCAAAAAATCTCTGAGGAAAATTTAATGACATGAGAATGAAAGAAGGAGAGAATATAACATATTATAGTAACTGATTCAAGGAGGTTGTAAATGCTATTCATGGAGCAGGTGGAACTATTGATGAAGAGACTATTGTGAGTAAGATTCTTAGAACTATATTACCTATTTATTCTATAAGAGTCTCTGCAATACATGAAATGAGAGCTGCACCTGAAAATAATATTACTGTTGATAATCTTGTTCGAAGATTGATTTATTTTGAGCTGAATAACTTTGACAGTAGTTTTGTGCCTACTATGGAATCTACATTTACGTCTATGCTAAAAATTGGTAAATATCGAAGTAAACACATGATTAGAAATGACAGTGAAAGTGACAATGATGATAAGGAACTTGATAAACTTGAAGCATTAATGGTTAGAAGATTGCACAAAGGTAAAGGAAGATAAAAAGGTAAACTACCTTTGATATGTTTTAATTGTAAATAGATTTGCCAATTTGCTAAAAGATGCCCTAATAGAAAGAATGATGAAAGAAATGATGGATCTAATGACAGAAAAGATGACTGAGATTACAGAAGTAACCAAAAATATGATAGAATAAATAATCAAGATTACAAAGATATAGGTAAGAAAGCCTGTTACATTACTTAAGATAAAGACAATGATACTAGTTTTGACAGTGTTGCCCCACTTTTGGTTTGCATACCTTTAGACAAAAGTGGATGTTTAGTATGTAGTAGTGATCTTAAAAGTGTTGTGGTTTTCTAGAGTCTAAGTCTAGATTTACCCTTAGGTTAAGAGGCCTTTATCAGATTTTCCCAATTTCAATTCTCCTTTGCAAGCTGGGGGAATTTGTACCTGAAGTCATGCTTAATCAGGTAGGTTTAAGATCCCAAATCTGATAAAGGTCACATTTTGGAGATCTCTAACATTTAGCTTTTGTGGTTCTAAAATCTGTACCTTGAATACTTCATTTTTCTCCAATGGTGGAAAATTAGGTTGGGGCTTCTCAACTGGCAGAAAATCACTAGCAGGGTGCATTTTCCGCAGATGACTAACCCATGATGTCTCAACAGTTAGTATAGTTTTAAAGTAGATGATTTGGGCATAGAAAGACTATTGCATTTAGAATACATCTCTGCAGGCTGAAATGAATGACTAAATGAAGAGAAATCTAAGATGTAAGCTTACTGGTGGAAAAGTGGAAAATGGCTTCTCCACTACTCCAATAGGCGGGTTTTGACCTGCAGGGTACGTTTTTTTCCAAACCATTAAAATGAAGGATTTTCAAAGGGAAATCAATCTCATAAGTGACCCAAGGCATGAAGAAAGCTATTGAAATAAACAAATATCATTTTAGCATCTCAATAGGCTAAAATTCTCTTTTGGCAGATTTTCAAACAGAAAGCACTCCAAAAGCATTTCTCTGCCCAAAGGAGAAGTGGAAAAGTAATTTTATGCTACCTTAGGAAAGTTACCGTTATGGTTACTAAAGTGAAAAGACATTTCTCAATGGCCCGTAAGAGCAAATTAATTAATCCAAATAAAGCTATTTTACTTCATAATGGACTTTTCCATTAATGCTTGGGTCTTTTCATTCGTGTGGCGTGGGAAGTCGGTCGTTAAATGGTAAGAATTCAAAGTTATAAAATCAGTTGAAGGTTGCAAACAGGAGCTACCATTTGTTTGACACATTGTTTGAATTTGAAGCCTCTGATATTGATTATTCTTTGCCCCCGCATTCCTGAGAGATATTCTTAATTCCTGAATCAAATCATTCAAAGCATGGCTTCAAGATTTATGGGATTCGAGGAAATGAACGTCATCACCTCCGACTGGTATAAGATCTCAGATACATCTCTGAAGTTATTTGATATGAAAAGCTTTTAGAACAGGCTAAAAGCAGACCAGATGCATCCCATCATTGATAAACTGAAGGAGAGCGGATTAGTCAAAGCCGCTAGTTTTCTCGTAGCCGTTCAAGCCCCCAAATTGATCTGGGAATGTATAACTTGATACAACCAAGATACCAAGAAAATCCTCTTGCCCAATGATATGGTGTTGCTCTTTATCGATAGAGAATTAGTTTAGAACTTGCTTTGCATCCCAGATCAAGCTGAGTATTTGGAATGACATACAGTCGGGCAGTGATTGAATATATGGCAAAGAATTCAGTTTAGAAGGAGATAATGAAGGCATGGTTTCAAGAGCCTAGAAGCCCCAAAGGGAAGCTAACCAAAACACTATATGGCACTAACCTGAAGCTGGAAATCATAGACATCCTGGTGCTACTCCATAGGATTAGAGGTGAGAGTGAGGTGCTCAATTTCATAGATCATCATTTCTTCTTGGTACATGTGATCTATTCTCAGCACCATTTTATTGATTGAGCATTTATGGTAAGTGAAAATCTGGCCAATGCCCTAGATAGAGCTAAACATCAAAATGAATTCTATATGTCTTTAGTTTTAATGTATATATTGGCCACGATCCAAATTTGGCAAGGACTCCCTAGATTAGAGGAATTTCCTGATGATGTTAAGAGCTATGAATTTTTCCCCTCTTTACAATTGCATAATAGTTATGCTAAGTATCTCTAAGTTAATTATGCATTTATGATGAGACTATGCAGGGAGCTACAAGGTTGCCCAAAAAGGAGATTCTCTCCTGAGGCCATGGATTTTATCATCCATTTTGGATGTTATTTCATTTAGTTTGGGGATTTCTCATACATTCATCTTGCAGGATCTGATGACTTCCCTTTGAAGTTTCCCAGATATCCTACTGATATGATCATGATGGTGGAGGTGATGAGACAAGAACTTCAAGTGAATTTGATCTGCGCTGATGCCAGGAAGAAAGGCTATGACTTCCCCATGACTATTGGAGCTTATAGTTTTGAGTACCGATCTGAGGTGAAGAATGTTCTAAAGACATTCTCAAAGAGGTTTTCAATTGATACCTATGATGTTCTGAGGCCATAGTATGATCCTGTTAATTATGCTCGTGACTACCTACAAATGAGTCAAGCTATCCATCATGTAGATGATATCAAAGACTACTGGGCCAATTGTAGAGATGATTTGTAGAGTAGAGAGAGATTCTACGCCAGGTTAACTATTGAACAAATAAAAAATTTCAAAGTTAACATAGCAGTGGAGGGGTTAGAAGATGATGGCAATCACATGTATGAAAATACATATCTGGAGAAGATAAAGCTCACTCCTATTAGTTCCAAGCCCATGCTAGATCAAGCCATCGATGACTTGCAAACTCTAATTAGTGACATTTACAAAAGGATGGAGCAATGGGTTGAATGGACTACAGGAAGAAGGAAGAGGTCAGAAAGGAAGCCTCCTACTCAAAGGACCCTTACAAAAGATACTTCAAACATTGCAACAACTTCTTCAGCGATACTCCCAACTATGACCAAAGGTTCATCTCAGCCAGCCAGGGGAGGCGATGAAACTCCTGAAAAAGAATTTCAACCAAAGAAGACTTGTGGAGAAGGCCCGCTTCTAGATATTGGGTTGACAGAAGAACCCACCAAAGGTGTAGGACCTGAGAAGTCAGCTAAAGTAGTCACTGTAGATGCACCGGCTAACATTTCAACCAAAGATAGCCCAAGGTGAGAGTCTCTTGTTGTAGTAGAGGTGGGTGAAGATACCTCCAATGCCTCAACTATAGAATCAGATGAGAGGGTTGAGAAGCAACAAGAGGCTACTCAAGTCATCAAATTGGTGTCCTCTTTCCCTACCTCTATAAATTCATTTGATTCAAGACCAAAGCCTACTCCTCCAGTTATTAGGAAACTATTTATAGAGGAGTTGGTCTCTACCACTAAGGTCACCAATGCTGAGTCATGGATAGAGAACACTCTCGAGTTCAAAAGAAAGAGGGTAGAAGAAGGAGATCCCAGCAAAGATACTTTAGCTTGAGCCTTGCAACCTGGCACCATTGTAGAAAAAGATAAGAAAGTGAAAATTCTATCCACATTGGGCCAGGATCCTGAGACTGGGAATTTTACTATGGAAGTAGCCAAGCCTATTAAAGAAGGCAGATTCGAGGATATGACTGCCTCAGATTTTCAATTGCAGTCATTTGACATGGGTTTAGCTCGATATGATACCAAGGTTGATTGGTGGAAGTCCACTAATGTAGTGATTGAAGAAGAGCTGGAAGAACTTAAAATGGATAAGGTACAACTTAAGGCCGAAGTTAGTGAACTGAATAATTTCATTCGATAATTGGTCACCCTAGTTGATAGTATTCCCATTACTCAGACCACTTTTGATCCCAATATCACAGAGAATCAAGCCATAATAGCCAAATTTCAAGAAGATAGGCACTTCATGTAGATCAGAAAGGGATGGGTTGAGAGGCTCAAATCTGAAGGATTGGAAGTTGTTGAGCAATTGGGTAATTCTCTGTTAAGACTAGAAATAGAAAGAAGCAATGTTGAGAAGAATTTGTAGACTCTCGCATCTGAGAGAGTGAAATGTCAAGAATGCATAGTGACACTCCATGTGGAAGTAAAGATGAAGACCAAGGAGGCATTGAAAGCCAAGATTCTAAAAAAAGGAGATGAACCTCTAATCGAGTGGCTTCAAAGTCTAGAGTTTAAAATTGAGATGATCATTCAGGCTGAGACAGGGTTACAACAAGTAGATGTTAAGATCAAGGAGGAACAAAGTAAATAATTTAAGATTCTTCAAGGTCTGAACACAGAGTCACAAGCGAGTGGAAAAGGCAAAAAAATGATAGGATTGGCTAATATGCAAAAATAATTTTTTGATTATGTGCATATGCTGTTAAAGTAGTCTTCCACCCATTTGGACAAGGTGCTAGAACACCAGCGGTTGAGTGGATGTATCTATAAAGCCATGGAAGAATTGAAAGATCAAAAAGATGCAATTAAGGGCCTGGCCAAGGAGCATTCCAGGTGGCTCATCCAATATACCAATTTCCATGTCAATAGGCACAAAGAGCTCATCTGAGTTATTATAGCTGTCACCGCGTATAGGGATAAATTAGGCAAAGGGAATGAAACTAAAACTTAAATAGATTCCCCCTTTGTACCAAAATTTGATGATATTGTAACGGATAAAACTTTGTTTATCATTCCTACTTAAAAGAAGTTGAACCGTTTTAGTTACTATTTTTGTAACGATGAAGACTCAAACTCTATATGTACTATATTGAAAGTCAATACAAAGGTTAGCTAAATTTTGGTGTGAAAGATAGCATTTTGCGGAGTCAATTGTGTGTGTCTGAATACCATTGCTTTAACTATTCCATTCCATTGCATTTATCTTTCTATTGAATTCAAATGTTTCTTTGAAGTTAGATTTGCAATCTATATTCGAACCAGAGTTCTATATTATGATTTGATACAGTTAATTAAGGGGAAAATATATTGTTATCCTAAGTTTGGAAAACATTTCTGTGATATAGATCAATTCATTGTCATTTCATCTTTAATATTTAGTCTTGCATCTGCATTTTTAGTAGTCGTTCATGCATTACCAGTTTTGGGAGTTAATCTTATTGATGAAATCTCAGAATCTGCTAGATTTAGAGTTGAATTTATCTTACTTGAGCTATTTCCTGTCTAGGTTTAGTTTGGTTTACCTCTTCTATTCTTGGGTTAAGAAAATACCCCTATTAGATTAGGAAAGATTAAAATTCATTGAAAATAAATCATATAAGGGAGCTGTACCTTTAAATTTAGAGGGAAATTAGTTTGCAATTACAATTTCCCAACTGTTGTATTCGATTGCTTCTTCAATATTTGGGTATTTTAGGGTTATAACAAAGAAGAACAATCTATTTACCAACATATTTTTTGTGACTCTGCTAGGGACTTGAATAGTCATTATACTAGAAGCATATCATGGAGAAAGATGGTTCTTCCATATGAAAACATAATTCCTATGCTCCAACCAAATCTTGGATTTCAAGATGATCAAGAGGATCTCATCTCCTCATTGAACACTTTTTTCTGGAGATATAGAAGAGACACAGAACATTGTAGAAATGCTAGTCAAGTGCTCAAACAAGAAGAAGCTAGAGAAGAAGCACTTGAAAGGTCCATCAGAAGGAGAAACATAAGAAGGGCACAACATCAAGCTGAGCGTGAACCCAAGATAGAAGGCTAGTTGGAACCTTGGAGCCCAAGAGGTTTCTCAGGAGTGCAAAGAAGGAAGGTGACATAGACCTAGTTTTTGAGAGACTTGCAAACCTTGATTTTGCTCTACTTGAAGTACCCTATTGGAAGAATAGAAATATTAAGAGAAAAAGTAGGCCTCCTTCACCTCCTAAACAATCATCTATTTTTCCTACTACTTGTCAAGTATTAACATTGCATGGAGTAGTTTCCCCTCCTGTTGTCAACCTAACACCCTATCTACCTCTGGTAGTTATGGCACTTCCTTGGGTCACCGTAATTGGACCATTACAATTAGCAACATACTATCCTTTTCCTTCAGGTTCTAGAAAGAACTTTCCTAAATTTTTTGGAGAAGGGAAAGTATCTACAAATGAGCACATTGCTACCTTCTTTGATTTAGTTAATATCCTAGGAGTACGAGAAGAGGATGTGGCCGTTAGATTATTCATTGAGACCCTTGTTGAGGGTGATGCCAATTGGTTTCACCACTTACCTAATTCTTCTATCACAGATTGGGCCTCCTGTTGATGGGGTTTTTCTGACCGGGTTTGCCAACAGTCATAAGTTGTCACTGGGTACTGGGGGTACCAGCCAACTCTGCCTGCAAAGGCTATCCAGGGAAGTTAGATTCCCTAGGCCTCCAAGAACCTGGGTGTCGGGTCGCAATGGTGTGTGGCTCGGTTGGGAGAAGTGACTATTTTTGAGGGGGATAGTTGGTTTCTTCAACTCATTCTCTTTGTAGATTCAGTAAGGTGAGGTTTCTCCAAGAATTCTACACTTAGCAAATAAACTGAAAAAGATCTTGCAGGGTCAGAAGTACTTCATCTATCTATAGTTATGTTTAAACATTCAAAAAATTGATAATGCTCTGATATACTACACTAAATACCGAAGAAATACACAACCATCAGTTCATATTTTATCAGTAGCAAGGGAAAAGAGGTTGTTAAGCTACTTAAAATATCAGAGCAGAAGACATAAGGAACATAAAAACAAAAAATACCATTAACTTAGAAGTTTGAATGCCAACAACATCATTGCAAAGAATTCTCCCTTCTTCATTAATATTTCTTCCAGCAAGCACTGGTGCATGATACAATGGTGGATCCAGGGGAGCGTCTAACTATTGGAAAGTGAAACAATGGAGCATTGAGCTCTGTAATTGAAATGAAAATACTTCTTTTCTATTACTGTGGACAACAAAATCATCAATTTTGCTGACCCTTGGAAATGGGCCGGACTTACTATTTACACACATCTTCATCTAACCCTAACCCTAACCTTATTTTACATTACATTGTAATAAAATACATTATTCAGGGGCCGATACTACCTGTGCCACCCTATAAAAGACCTCGGGGCAGAATAGGCCTGACATGTCAGAAGAATAAGACAAGAAGGTAGAGCCGAAGAATTATCCTTGAGAAGAGAGCCAGGAAAGAGAAGGAAGAAATTAGATCCCTGGGGATCGAGGCTACATGCCTCATAAATGGGAAATGTGGCACCCTGTCTCCAATGCGCTAGGTGTACCTCTGAAGTGGTGCCTCAAGAAGACCATCTGTCAAAAAACCAACTATTGATCTGACGTTCTTTGATGTAGCCAACTACCCTCTGACAGCCTTTATTAACTACTTCTGAAAGTGACCGATCAGCCTCGAGGACCAAGACACAAATCACTTGAAAGAATACAAAATTTGGGATCTGGGATTCTGGGATACGGGAACTTACATTTTGAAAGAATAAAGAATACAAAATGTTTGGGTTTTCTCCAGCCTCTGGAGAAACTTTATTATTTCTTTTTGTCATTGAAGGTTTGGAGAAGGTGGGAGATTCCATCCTCATCAATTTCTTTAAGGCAGGAATGCCAGTACTTAGCCGCCTCAATTTGTTCCCCCAGCTCTGGAACATTGTTCTTGAACTCATCAGCCATTTTTTCCGCATCATAACCACTAAGGACCATGTGAGTTAGCCCTGTCATTTGAGTCTCATCTAGTCCCTCTAGGGATTGATATTTGGATTCCATCAATTCATCAAACTTTCCCAGAACGTATTCCTCTGGAGTGCATGTGTCGGTGCTGAATGGGTCAGCTCCGGAGACCTTTGTGACAAATTCCTTGTACATATTTGAAGAATATTGCACTATGTTGACCTTATCATGTAGAGCCCCTACCAGTTGCTTGAGTACCTCCAATGTGAGGTCAAGTCTAGAGTGTTGGGTCCTCACAAAGTCAAATGATTCTTCTCCCAGAATCCTGGATTCGGAGACCATCTCTTCCCCGAGGTTGAGGAGCTCCTCTAGCTCCACCTTCCATGCTTCGTAATTTTCCATATCACCCTCCCATATATTAAGAATAGTCTCTACCTAATGTAGAATGTGTTATGCTACATATAAATCTGGGAGGGTGGATATTAGGAAATGTCATGTGTTTCCAACTTGCAGAGCGACCCACTCATCGACTGCTTGGGCCTTCTTCATTGCTCGTAGGGAGTCAATGTTTCTCTACAGTAATGGCACATCAGACATGGGGGCCTCCAGAGGAATGACACTAATAGGTTGGGCCAGCTTAGTAAGCAAACCCATGAGGTTCACTATCTTTTCTTTTTCTACTTTGAGCCTCTGGGCCTCCTTTTCGTATCGGGCCTCTATGGCCCTGGCTTCTTCTTTTAACAGGTTTACTTCACCCTATTTTCCTCTCTTCCCCAGTGATATCTCTGTGATATCATAATCTCCAACCTCATTCATCGCCTCATCTATGTCTAGGGGAGGTGTTGCAACAATGACAACTATTTCTCCTCCCAGCCCGGTTTGAAGAGTATGAACTGTCCAGGCTTTCTTGGCCTTTGGTAGTTCTTGGATCTGGGCCATCATCTCAGCCAGAGAGAGGTGAGCTCTTGGGGTGGATGGGGCCTTTCTCTTCTTTCTCTCCACCAGCCACTGAGGTGGCAGGGGTGAATTTTTCACCAAAGTTTATTCTTTTAGTTCTTCCCCGGTGCCCTGTTGCTATTCCTCCTCAGTGGTGTGGGTCTCACCCACCCCTTTTTCTTTATCCTGGGCTTCATCAAGAACACTTCCCCCGGTGGCATCTATCTCTTCTACCTTGTCCTCTATATTTCTAGTTTTTCTGGGGCCTTCATCAGCCATCCTAGGGGTGTCCTCCTCTTGTTCTTGCTCTTTGGCCTCAGTCACCAGGATTTCTTCTTCTTCTGATACATCTTTTGGAAATAGGGGAGGTACCAGGCCAAGATTTAGCATTTGTGCCATAATTATTACCTGCCCAAAGGTTGCTCCGAGGATTGGTGCTTAGAACATGGCGGCTGAGGTTACGGTTGCTCCCATAGGTCTGGTTCCCTTAGCAGATGCTGCTTGTTCACTCTACTTTTGTTGGTCCACCCCCGCATCTTGCATCTCCAAAACTTTGGGGACAGTTTCCTGCTCTATTTCCTTTTCTTCTTCCATTGGCTCTTCCTGCTCCTATGCAGTTCTTTGTTCCTCAGCTTCTTCTTCTGCTGGGACTTCTTCCACCTGCCTAATGTCCCCCTGTAAGTTACCAAACTCATAAGTTGCAAAAACATCATCAAACTCATCCTGAGGAGGAGGGTGGGCTGGGACATTGGTAGGTTTTGCTTCCTTCTCCGGCTCCGGGGAGTCGGAAGAAAGGATTTCAACTTATGGAGCCTGGAGCATCCCCAACTCCGGCTAATTTTTAAGCTTTGGGTTAAGCCTTCTCCTCCTCTAGGTAATGAAGAGTGGGCCTGCATCCCTTACTGCTACTTTCTCTGCCAGATGCACCCCTGTTGCCTTAACCATTAAGGCTGCTAGTGAAGGGGAGGATGGAGGACGAACAGGTCTGGCCATGAGCACCGAGGTAGCTAGCCATGTGATCAGGTTCTCCCTCATTTGCTGGGAGGCTGCTACTGATTGCCTTATTTGTTCTTTAATGAGGACTTCCTACACAGTGGGAGTTGTATCTATCCCTTTGCCTTTATCCACTCTCTGTGAAGAAGTCCCGGCCCCCAGGGTTTCTTTTGGTACTGGCTGGGCCGCTATGGAGACACTCCCAGGACACACCTTCTTGAAGTAAGCATGGCTATGCTCAACCACCTCATAGGTGAAGTCCTCAATAGTGGACCCTTCCTAGGCATCCTAGTTTACTGGTGGGAGGGCCAAAGTATCGATCCCCTTTGCTTTGTACTGGGGATCTATCATGGAGCCGGCGTCTGAGAAGTCCTCCGGGAATCTCCAGAGCTTCAATCTTTCCATCATGCCCACGGTCATCCTGACGTAGTGCCAGTTCCAGACCTCCATGTCATCCTAGCAGTCTTCCCAAAATTCCTCCATATGGTATTGATGAGGCTCTGATGCCTGGGGAAGTGCCGCTGCAATCTTTCCATGCAGATCGAAATGCTTCCGCGCCAAGTAGAATTCTGCCATGTTATAGATTTTTAGCTCATTGTCTGCTTCTTTGGCGGTGGCCAGACTGCATGAATAATTCCCACAAGTGATTGGGAATGGAATATTAGTTACCTTCTTCAGGGCATAGAAGGCGTGCAACTCCATTATCTGTCGACAATATTCCAGGAAGACTATCTTGTCCCCACAGTGTTTGGGCAACAAGTAGGGTTTCCCAGAGAAGCTGGTGACCCTTATATAAGTATGCTGCTGGTATTGTATATAATAATGTTTGTAACTCTGGACCAAATTCATCACCTCTGTCGACAGGTGGTATCTTGCATCCCAGGTGGGTGTGAGTAGGTGGTAGTAAATGAACGCATCGTTTACTCTGTAAAAACTGGGGAAACTGGCTTCCCATTGAATCTGTGGGAAGTAGTCGCAAGGGGCCTTTTGATTCGGGCTGAGCCCGAGTACACCATCGGTGAGTAGCCCATTGGTTTGGGGTCTCTGCTATGCCAGGGCCTAGAAAATATAAGAATTCATATAAAATTCCTTCTTCTTGGCCAGTTGAAGGAATTGGGAGTTGACATGATTTGAGATTATGGCTGCCCAATTGAAAAACTCCCCTGTTGTACTTATACCAAGAAAGAAGTAGTACATCCATCTAGAAAATTCTCAGGCATGCTGTTGCCCAAAGACCCGACATAGTGCTATTATCCCCATCTGGATGCTTTCTTTGAATTCAGACCTGGGGATCTCTAGCTTCATTCTCTTGGGGTCCCTCTTCGGGACTTTGAGCCAATTATTGTTCATGTATATGCGGGCCGCCTCCTCCAATTGCTTGAATTGGGCCAAGGCATCAGACTGGGTGACCACGGTTAGCTTGGAAAATTGAGGGATTCCCAAGCTCCTTTGGAAGGTATCAGGATTGAGAGACACTAAAGGAGTGGGGTACCCTGTTGGCTCTGGCAGTGTGAGCATAGAAGCCCGAACAGATGGGTTGTAAAGAGCTGAGAGCATGAGAATAAGCTCCGATGACTGCACCAAGCATGGGAAGCAAGCTGCTTTAAGGATCTTGGAGTTTCCAATTTTAATGGCCAAAGGATCTCTGGGCTGTTGTTGAATGTACATAACTTTGACCAAGGCTTGCATTTCTGGCCATGTTCCAACACTAGTGTCGGTAAGAAGTTGGACCTTGGACTCAATCTTTGAGCCCACAATGAATCTGTCCTTTACGTATTTTAGGCTCAAAGGCATCCTTTCTAGAGCCTTCTCGATTTTGAATTTTACTATAACCTTGGTACTTGCTGTAGATGGAAGTTTCAGACTTCCGGGTGGTGAGGATGCAGATGCTTCAGACATATTTGAAAGTATACTCTGGAAACCTACAAGGCAAAGTGACTGTCAGAATGTATTAATCAATAAATACTTTGGGGTCCAAAGATCTTACCATCGAGGTGTTTGCTTTCCCTAAAAATTTAGTTTCGTTCAAAAACTTTGGAAAGCATACATATACATATCGTGAACTTAGGAATTTGATTGACGATCCGGGTCCAGAAATTTTATCACATTAGGTAAGAAGGACATGAGATGGATGATGGTAGGAGACCCAGAGCCCGAAGAAGTAACCGTTGGTAAAGATGTGTACAAAAAGGAAAACCATCAGACCCACGTGGGTGCCACATGGGTGAGTAATAAATGGGAGTTATGGTGATGACAGCAGAGTCAACTGTCTGAATGAAAAAAAGTGAAGGCCACTTGGATAGATTTAAATGTGTGCATGGGTCATAAATGAGGGCCAGGTTGGTTTTACGAAGGAGAGAGAAAATTGCTTGTTTGAAATTGGCCAAGAGCCGAGTTTCAAATAGGTGGTATTCTGCTCAGAATGAGCTTACGGATGAAAACCAGCGACATGGGCAGCACGGCGAGCTTTCTAAGCTACCCAACAGGATACACATAGGATATACATAAAGCTGAGGGATATACAAATGTAGACCAGAGGGATATACAACAAATATACACTGAGTTTACATATATACACCATAGAATAAATATCTACAAGAAACCAGGCAAAGCACATAATATCTATAACCTCCTACACTATATACAGATTAAACTACACCCGCACAGAGGGCAGACAACCCTTTGGCAGAGCCGACCCACCAACGAGCGGCAAACCAGAAAGAAACGAAAGATGAATGAACAAAAAGGCAAAGGCAAACACAAAAAAAAATGACACCAGACAGAAGGTAAGCCAAAGAGAGAGGAGGCACCAACCTAAGAATGTAGAAAGGAGAAGAAAAGAAGCCTTCACGAAAGCTCTGCAATAGCTCTAACCATCAAACAATCACAACCCGCCACTATAAACCACTCACAATTGCTAGAAATGATTAGCACTAGATTATTGTTAATTTGCTACAAATCACTCTGAAATCGCTCAAGTGTTTAAATCATGGTAAATTTGAAAATGACAGGTAACTTCTATTTATTCCCGCGGTAAAAAGAAAGCCACCTTTTCATCCGCAAACTCCAGATAGACAGACCTTCGAACTCTAGGCCTAGGGATTCCCTGTGATGATATCACCTTAAGGAAAGAGAACATCATGGCAGAGAATCCTGGAGTCCGAAGTCTGGCTCCTGACAAAGGATGACCAACTCTAGAACCGGGGTCCCGAAGGCACGAGAAACCAAAAAAACAAAGCACAACCACGGGGAAGAAAACCTTGGAGAAAGAAAACAAAAAGAAGACAAGGAAAGAGACAAGGCAAGAGCCAAAGGAAAAGAAAACAAACAAAAACAAAAAAAGGGGGACCCAACATTTTGCACACGAAATGTAGGGACAGGGATGCAGGGCATAACACCTCCATGAGAGCTACCTTTGAAAGAAGGTTTAAAACTGCTGAAGATGAGCATTCCCTATTGATGCAATTAACTTCTATCAAGAAAGAACCTTCTATTAGTATGAGGGATTTTATAGCTAAATTCATTGATCTTGTAAATCATATCCCAGCAGCTGACAAGCCTACGATGGGAAATTTGAAAACATTCTTCATAAGTGCTATGCCGCCTGACATCAATTATGATCTAAGAAGAGTGAACCCTGTAGATTTGGATGCCACACAAAGAACTGCTATAGAACTTAAAGACCATATGATCTCATCTGGTAAATTGAAAAGAAAAATACAAGCTAGAGCTAGTAGTAGTAATACTACGTCATCAGATGAGATGATTCAAAAATTGTCCAATGAATTCATTGCCTTCAAGATGCAACTTCCTAGATTTAATAAACCTACCAGTGAAACTTTCAGGAGCAGCCTAGGAGAAACAAAAAGGGGAGGAATGTTGATGGAAAGGCGTTACAGTTGACTGCTCCACCATAGAGGCTAGCTATAGAAGCTCCTCCTAAAAAGGAAACATGTGTGCCTTCCACCTAACTACAGATCACAATGGAGAGAGTTGCCCCGATGTACGTCGTGCTTGGAAAATGCATCAGACTGATGAGTGAAATGCTGGAGTGTCTAGAGATGAACCAGATTCATACTCACATGGTGAATCTAAAAACTTATATTTAGAGTATGAATCAGATTCATAACAAGAAGCAACATGTTACGCTACCATAGATGGGACCTCTTATACAGTCTTGACCCAAAGTCAGAAAGATAAAAGCCTTGCTTCGACACCTCCACTTAAAAATAATGAGGCATCTACTTCCTATTCTAAGGAGGCCAATCAAGGAGTGAGAATTCTACAACCAGGTAAGGAGAAAAGCTCTTTTGACATTATTCAATTCTATAGAGATTCCAGAATTCAGATTTCTCCTATAGATTATCTTAAGTCTAACGCCATAGAACTGTAAAAGCTAGTAGATTACTGTAAGGAAGGGAATCTGGAGTTAAACCAAAATGTCATGACTACCATAGAAAGTGAGTCTATATTTGTGGAAACAAATAAGCAAAGGGAAGCTTCTATTTTGGCTACTTTCCCAGGCCAAAATCCTGACCCGTTCTACGTGTCATTATATATCAATGGTTGCAAGTTAAGAAATTGAATAATAGACTCCGGAGCCTCAGATAATGTAATTCCATCAACTGTAGCTAAAGATTTAGGACTTACTCTAACTAAAGCCCATGGTATATGTTACTCTATGGATTCTAAGAAAGTACCCTTGGTCAACCAGATTAAAGATGCTCAAGTGGCACTGGCTGCACACCTAAAGAAGAAAATGTTGTTAACAATCCTTGTCACTGATATACCTGCTAGTTGTGGTTTAATGTTAAGTAGGAGTTTTTGCAGAGACCTTGGAGGGGAGATAAAGCTTTATTTGTCCCAAGCTTTAATCCCAGTGGTCAACAAAAAGATAAAACTAGTACTGGAGGAGAAAGCTAAGTTCACAGTGCTGAAATCTGATGACCCTAAAGCCCAAATACTACATCAAGAGTTGGAATTTTGTTAACTATATGCTATTCACTAATGATCATGATGAGGAAATGGATCTTGGAGAAGAGGAAAAGTAGTTTTCTGCCAAATAAACACAACCACAGATCTGGACTCTTGAATTTGATGGCAGTTGTGCATCATCAGGATCTGGTGCAGGTGTGGTCTTGATATCACCAGATGGAGTATGTGAGCCCATGGCTTATAAATTGGAGTTCGGGAACACCAATAATACTACCAAGTATGAAGCCCTCCTGTTAGGGATTATTGCTGTAAAGGAAAAGGGTGTGAAGATCTTGAGAGCTTGTGGTGATGCTGAGCTAATCATGCGTCAAGTCAAGAATCAATACTCTATAAAAAATCACAGAGTAAAAAACTACAGAAATAGAGTATGGGATGAAATAGAGGCACTGGATGCATTCTTTATTGAATCCATGCTGAGAGAATTGAACTCTAAGGCAGAATCCTTGGAAGTTTCAGGTTCATTAATCCTCCCTCACCCAAAATTCAAAGATAAGAAGTACCAAGTGGAGATTGTATATCAACCATCTGTGCCCGATAATGTAGAAGATTGGAAAGTGTTCGAAGATGACCAAAATCTCCTTCTCTTTTTGGAGAGTGGTGGTGACTTCCATAAAGATGTTCCTAAAAGAACTAAAGTAGATCGTTAGGACAAGCAAAAGAAGGATATGTTAGATGTCATCCAGTTGTAAGGTAATATCATTCCTCCCCATTTGGTCACTCTTGAGAATATTTTCAATAGGAATGACACCTTTTTTAAGAAGAAGAGAATCAAGAGAGGTCCTACCACTGGCGAATATGAGGGAATGAACATAGGAATTGAGAACAATCCCAAGATGATCAACATTGGGAAATGTTGTACTAAAGAGGAGAGGAAAGAGTCTAGGAAACTCTTCCTAGAATACCAAGATGTTTTCACCTAGAGTTATGAAGATTTGAAATTTTTTATGAATGATAAATTCAAACACCAGATTACCTTAAAACCTGAGGCAACTCCTTTCAGCCAGAAATAAAGGAATTACAACCCCAAAGTTGTTGATGCCATGTTAGGGATTTTTCTTGTATGAACCACAGTGCTTGAAATGACTACTTGAACACTATATCTTCTAATACTGATTCAGATACAAGGAAAGCCTAATTTCTAAGGATTGGATAAGATCCTTCTTCATTTTTGAGCTCCAAAAATACTCAAGCAGGTTTTACCTCTTTATGATGACTGATTACACAATATCTATTAATGTGGACACTGATTTGCTATTAGGAGTTATTGAGCCAACTTATGAAACATTCTGCATATGACCAGACACATCCAAATGCAAAACTTAACCATACAAACCATAGTTGCAAATATAGCATAAACCAGTGATACAAGAACTTTCATTCTTCTTCCTTTTGATTTTAGGAGGGATAACCTAATGATTCACTCTTTAAGGAATCACTAAAATGGACACTGTCCTACTGACATGAGTCCTTACTGAGTTTAGTTTGTTTGTTCTTAGTAATAAAAGTATTTTGATTGAAATAATTTTGAATAGTTTTGAAAACTTGGATGATGATAGATTATTAGACTAAGACCTAAATCAGTGCCTATCCATTGGGTTACAAAGTCAATAATCTTAAAGTCTCACAAAAACAAAATACTATAAGCTGCCTTACAACCTACATGCAATTCAGATAAGTTGCCTTAAAAATTATCTAGTTACCTCTAAAATACTATATCAAATCCTTGAATACTGTTATGCTTCCTAAAACCACTCACAAAAATTAGTTCTTTACTTGAAATAAAATTGTAAGTAATTTAAATGGTTACCTTATAACCAAAATGCTTCAGAATGCCTTGCAGACTTAAACATAAAAAAGCATACACAGGAAATAAAGAGACAACAATAGAAAAGAGTAAAATTGCACTGTATTTTATTGATATGATCCTACTTTCATACATGGAAAAGATTTGAAGCTTGAAAATACAGACACAAATTGAGAAAGTCTGATTTTGCAATATATTTCATCCTTCTTCAATTTACAACCTTTTGACTATTTTATAGGTCTTTAACCATCTTGGAATCCTTTTCTTTAGGATGCAACAAGCTTCGGATGGTCTCGGAAACCTAACCCTAAAACTACAAAAAAGATAAAAGAGGATAAAGAAGAAGCGGTGGAAAGATGAAGTCAAGAGATGAAAGCTGATATTCTTTGTTCTCTACTTTATCTGGCATCTTAACTTTGACAATATTCATGGTAGCTGGTAACATTTATGTTGAGTTCAGATGACCATGCTTATATGCTCACCTACTTTCCTTTAGCAATAACTGCCTTCATTATCCTCAATAGTGAGGTGGCAAGTGTTCACCTTTATTCGTCACCCAAGATTTCTTCCTCTATCACATGTTTCTTTTTCTTGGGCCTAGTTATCAGTTCCCATGTTGTCACTTCATCATGTATTGGCCACTTGAAGTCTTGAGTGGCCTGCACTTGTGCCTTTTGCCTCTCCCATCTAACATCAGTGATATTCTTAATATCTAGAAGAAACTTATTGATGTTAGTTTCTGCCTTGAATGCCTCATCTAATATCTTATTAAAACCCTCAATGTCCAAATCTGATCCCAAAATAAATGCCTCATTATTAGGCATTTTGGTGTCAAACTCATTCCTCTAGGCATCTAAATCCTTTACCTGCTCATCTTCGCCTCTTAGCCAGGGAACAAATCTATTAAAATCTATAGCAAAGAGGCTTAATTTTACCTCTATTTGATTCAATTTTCCCTTAAAGAATGAGAGAGAAACATTGACATTTTTGATCTCATCTTCCACCTCTATTACTATCTCTGGTAAATTTGATCTTAGGGTTTGCGAAGATGCAAGATTTTCAAATAATTGCATTTTGGTAGACCATTTGGTAAAATAGGGGTTTAATATAGCAAGATACCCCATGACGTCAACATTCAAAGTTGGCAATTTGTTATAGGCATTAAGGACAACATCAGTCTTATCCTTCAAGACTTCAATTCTATGTTGGAGAATGCCCTTAAATGCATTCAAGGCAATTTCATTTTTCTTCTGTCTTACATCCTCCTTCTCAACCACTTCTTCTAATTTTGCCTTATCTTCAATTTGCAAAGGTTGTGGTTGTACAAGCACATACATCACCTTAGGCTTTTCTTCTAATTCCTTTAATAGCTTTGCAATCACCTAATCTTGTTGATGTATCTTGATGTGGCACAATTCTCTATCTTTGGCCAATGCACTGGTCTCCTCTATCAACATGCTACACTTGTCAGACAATTGTTTTGTCTTGTCCTCATTCAAGTGTGCCCAATGTGTCATGATCTGGGATATTTCCAAATCCCCTGTATTTTGTACAGACCAGACCATTTGATTACCCACCATGTTTTCTTGAATGTTTACCAGTTGAGGCTTCTGGTCCTTAGGACAAAGGTTCCACATTACAAAGGATTGAGATTTTGGGCTATACCCAAAGCCTTTAATCAAATCCCCTATTTTCATCTCACTTGACAAATTCAAATCTGGTTGCTTTTGTATTTGATCAATTATGAAGGCAAAAGCCAAATCCCAACCCTCAGCAAGCAATATGCCACTGTCCAATACCATTTTTCTGGCTTCATCAGGTGAGATGTCCTCACTGTCTAGGTCATATGATTGTAGGGCCACTAGGGCCTCATTTGTTACTATTTCCTCCCCATAAATAGTTAACTGAGTTCTAATTTTCTCCTTTTTATACCACCTTAGGAAGTCTTTAAACTCCTCAGTCTTGATGAAATTATCATCATCTAGAAACTGTTGTTGATGTATCATTCTTTCATCAACACAAGCCTTTAGGGGTAATTCAACCTTCTCCTCCATATCAGGTTGCTTTTTCTTGCCCTCCCTAATCAATTTTCTTAGGTTATGGTCATATAACC
>MU227423.1:886614-900905 GCA_018584345.1 Thuja plicata
TGGCCTTCAACTCCTTGCAACTGTGGTATCTCAGCAACATCCTGCTGAGGTTGAACATATCTAGTAGGACGGGCATAGTCACTGTCACTACTACTATCATACTCAGATTCTGAATGATCTGGCCCTTAGGCACCTTTCTTATCAAGAACAATCTCCAGTTGTTCAGTAAGCACATAGAAATTATCATTCATGGATTTTATTCTGTCAAAATATGGCAGATTAGGGCAAAAACCTCCAAAAGCCAACCCATTTCTTTTGATTTGTCTTTCAAGGTTTAGCAACTCCTGAATCCTTGTTCTCCTTGTCTTGATCTCATATTCATCAAGAATATTCCTTTTTGCATCCTCCTCAATACACTCACAATGGACATTTATATTAGGAATTGTGGGAGTATATAATTTACTGACTCCTGCCATGAAACCTTCAGGATCAATGTATCTATATGAGGCTATCCCCATTCTACAAATTTCTAACCACTGGCTGACTGAATCAATGGCACCTTTGCCAATAGTAAAATTTGAAATTCTAAATTGTCTAGGGGTTATGGTCCCCTTTCTATGTGATGCAAAGTTCTCATTGTCTATTAACAACAACTTCCATATAAATTCCATGGTAGCAACTCTTGCAGACACATGGTAAGGCAAGACATGAGGTGGATGTATGCATCCATGTACCCTTATTATGGTATAGTTCTCTTCTAAGAATAAATCTCCCCAATTATGGTCTCCTTCCCATTTATACAAGTATTCATTAGGTCTTAACAACTTCATAACCTTAATTGGGACCCTTGTCTTGGTGATGCCCAGGCTCTGTACTATTGGATACACAATCCAATTTTGAAATGCACAGTAATCATAATCCCTAGATGTATAATTCCAAATCTTTATCCAGAACTGGATAGGATTAGATCCATCCTGATAAAACCTCTGAGAGGTCAAATTATTTACATCCATGATCACAAAATTATAATGCAATAGGAGATGCATGAGGATGGAGTAGTGTAAGAACTTGGGCTCTTTCTCCTTAGGATCCACCATTTTCTTCTTAGTTTATATGAATCCCTCATGCATCTTTTCAATGATATATTGTATATAATCATAGCTAGTGCTAGAATTCACCTCCTACAAATCTAGCACCATCATCAATATCCCGGCATTGATCTTATATGCTTCCCCATCTATCCCTAGCACTCTACATAAGGCATAGGAAATGTATTTAATGTAGAAATTCAGGTCCTTAAAGTAATAAGGACTTGTCCTAGACATAGGACCAAGATGGTTTCTCACTTCCTTGAACATGTGCTTCTGTAACGTTGCCCTAGCAATACCAGGCTTCAAATTGTACCTTGCTTCATGCTTAGTGATATCAATTCTGGTGGACATAGTGCTATACAAACAAAAAGCTTACATAAATGAATTTTTGTTTAGGATGAGCAGGGCAGTGCCATCATTCCTCTTAATCATCTTAGACAAGACATCATAATGAATGGCAAGGCCTAAGAACAAATCTACATCTATGTAGACATCAGGAACTATCAATTTAGCCAAACCATAGGCCCAAGGGTTTGATACTGGGATAGGTTTATCAGAATTCTTTAAAATGTAGTTAAAAAGGGAAAAACCTCTTGTCCTTGGAGTCTCAGCATCCCTGATATCACAGTAGTCATCTTTAAGAAGATTAGCATTTGCCCTCCTATTCTGAGTTGAACCTGGTAGTAATCTGAGGAATTCATCTGAGTAATTCCGTTTCCCCTTGGAGTCTTCATCTGCATCTTCACTTCTCCCACTGGTAGAAGCCACACTGATTGCTTTGCTCATGTTTTCTATGTTTGAATCCATTCTTCTTTACTGATATTGAAACAAATCTATTTCCAAGACTCACTTCACTGCTCTATGCACAATTCTTAGAAATTCAAAGCCTCTTGATCAACTGAATACTCTGCAACTTCTCTAGTTTCTTCTCTCTTCTCAGAATACCTAGCACTTCTTAGCTTCTAAAATTCTGAAAGCAAGGTAAGTTAAAATGAATCCTTGATCAACTGTTTATGGTAATTGTTCGAAGTACACGGCTCATCATTTTGAAAATCATCAATTCATGTCTCCAATACAACATGCTGTGAATTAATTGAAAACCTAGCCATAGCCCTTAAGTGTGACAGGAAATCAAATTCATATATGTGCAAAAATTTATAAAATTTGAATGTGATGACATGTTTCACTGTGATTGGCTCTCTTTCATACATCTTAGCTACTCCTTTTTGACATAGTAATCAATATCCAAGCTTTTCATTGGACGCTGAATGATTCATGTTGTCATGTCAGACGCTGCCACCTTTTCTTATGATTTCATATTAAGCAACTAGGCGACTGTGTATGATCTCTTTGTCACTGACCCAAGTCTTTAACCCCTGATTCTTCTAGAGACTTATCAAATATGTAACTTTCCCCATCTTAGTTAACCACAGTTTACTTTTGGCGATCACGCGACTGTGTAAATCAAAGTCGCTGGATGAAAAGCCTAACTCATGTTTTACTTGGAGACTCCGCGACTAACTGCCACTCTTAACTTTTATAGTTATCTCCATGTCACTGAATGCTTTCTTTTCTTTACGAGACCCCACGACTACCTTTAGTCGCTTAATCGCTGAATACCAATGTTAAGTGACTTAGCCTTTAGAGACAATGAAACAAGCCTTTTACCCTTCGGCTCATCTGGCGACCACGCAACATACCCTTATCTCTAAGTTGCAAGTATCTTTTCCTCTGGGACCTTTTATTTAGAGACTTCACGACCATCGTAGGATCTCTGAATCATTGAATCTGATAGCTTCCGTTAAATCGCTGAGTAATATATCATACCTTTAAATTTTCAGGAGACTACGCGACAATAAAGGCTTTTATACTTAGTCTCTTAATCACTGAATAGTATTTTTCCATTTGGAGACCATGAGACATGATTATTTAGTCAACTCACCTTTGGACACATGTCTCGTTCATTACTCGTCTCTACATTGCTAAATGGAAAGCTGACTCAGCATCTCAATCTGGCGACAACCCGACTGTGTTTCATTTCAAACTGCATATAGTTAGTCACGAAGTCTCAGTCATTTTCACTTAACCACCATTCTTTCTAGAGACTATGTGACTAGCTATATACTGCTTACTTAACTACGGTCCAATCTAGTGATTACATGACATGAAGAAATCACCAAGTCTCATGATGAATAATTAATTGCTGATCTTTTCTCAGGACACCGTGACTCATCTATGGGCCCTTTTATGAACTGCTGACCTGTTTACTCATTTAGTGACCACACAATAGGAAGAGCTCCGCCAAGTCTCTTAAAGCTAAAGGAATATTCAAAATCTTTTAGAGAAATCCCGACATAAGGTAATCACCAACTGTCGAGGAAAAAAGGAATATGCCATTCGGATCACGTGACTAGGCGACCAAGCTTTTCAACACTTGACTTAAGTGAACACCAAAAAAGTAACACCAAAATAGAAGTGAGATAAACATCTAAGGGTTTTTAAATTTTTTCCTAATAAACAAGACCTAGGTTTTTGAGGCTTTGCAATTTTACATGGGTTCTGACCTGAAAACCTGAAGATTTCAACAAGGAAATGACAAATAAACTGAGAGACTTTTGTTTTTAGGCAAGAAACAAGTATGAGGACCACAAAAATTTGGCAAAGAGACTAGAACTGGGAATACAACCAACATGCCATATTCAAGGAGGTTGATAAAATTATCAAAGAAAGGATCATATACCCTATCCATCATTCTACCTAGGTAGTGAATATAGTGCTTGTGAGAAAGAAGAATGGAGAAATAAGAATCTCTATTGACTTCAAAAACCTTAATCAATCTTCCTTGAATGACAATTACAAACTTCCCAACATGGATCATCTCTTGGAGATCGTGGCCAGAGCTGAAATGATGTCCATGTTAGACAGCTTCTTAGGGTATAACTAGATTGAAGTTGAGAAAGCAAACCAGCATAAAATGACTTTCACTACTCCATGGGGCACCTTTGCATATCATAGAATTCCATTCAGGTTAATCAACACTGGAGCCACCTTTCAGAGATGTATGGACCTTTCCTTTAGTGATATGAAGAACAAAATCATTGGTATGTATCTAGATGATCTTACTGTATTTTCTAGGAAAAGAGTAGATTACATAAATGATTTAAGAAGAGTATTGCAAAGGTGTTGAGAAGATGGGATTTTGTTGAACCCCAAGAAGTCAGTTTTTTGTGTAACTGAAGGGAAATTGCTGGGTCACATTGTCTCCCAAGAAGGCACAAGGATCGACCCAGAAAGGGTAAGAGCAATCAAATAGTTAAGTTTACCTGTGAACAAAACTGGAGTGAAATCATTTTTCGGCCAGGTAAACTTTCTCAGGAGGTTCATTCTGGATTTTTCTAAGATTACCAAATGCATAGTGGACATGATGAAGGGAAATGTGAGTTTCAAGTTGAATGACCCTGGTAAACAAGTTTTCAAAAGCATAAAGGACACCATAGCTAATGCTCCTATGTTATGTTACCCAGATTATAAGAAAGATTTCATAATCTATTGTTATTCTTCTGAACATACTCTATTGGCCATCCTCATGCAAGAGAATGAGGAGGGAATTAAAGCTCCCATTTCTTTTATGAGCACACCTCTAAAAAATCATGAGCTGAGATACTCTCAGACTAAAAAGCATGCTTTCACAGTTGTAAAGGCTTTAAAGAATTTCAGATTTTACATTTTACACTCTCACTCTCTGGTGTATGTGCCTGATATTGCAGTAAAAAGCATATTGACTCAATAGGATGTAGGATGTAACAATAGAGGAGCATGGGTGGCTAAAACCCAATAATATGACATAGATATCAATACCACCAAGTTGGTGAGAGGGAATGCATTATGCAAGGCGATGGTGGAAAACCAAGTGGACAAAATTCCAGAAGCTACGCATTTTGTTTTGGCAATAAGTATTGAAGACCCTTGGTTCGAAAACATTGTGTATTTCCTGACATATGGTGAATGCCCTGAAGGGTTAACTTCAAAGAAAAGAAGAGATCTAAAACTGAAAGCTTCTAAATATGTAATTTGGGAAGACAGACTATATAAGAGATCTATAGATGGAACTTTCCTCCAGTGTGTCGACAGACAACATCAAGAGAAACTATTAAAAGTATTTCATGATAAAGCCTATGGGGGACACTTCTCCTCATCAGTCACTGCATTCAAGATTTTGAGACAGTGTTATTACTGACCGGGAATGTTTAGAGATGCTTAGCATTGGGTAGCGAGATGTGAAAAATATAAAATGTTTACTGGAAAGCCTCAGTTGGAAGCACTACCCTTAAGACCATTGGTAATTGAGGATCCTTTCTAGTAGTGGGGTCTTGATTTTATTGGTCCTATAAATCCCATGTTTAGCGTAGGTCATACCTACATAATCACTGTGACTGACTACTTCACAAAATGAGTGGTGGAAAAAACAACCAAGAGAACTACTTCAGAGGTGGTATGTGAGTTTATCAAAGAAAACATTATGGTAATATTTGGCATACCTGTTAAGTAAGTTATGGATAATTCTACATACTTTTCTTCTCAAGAAATTACTAAATTTTGCTTTGAGTATGGCATCATGATTAGTCATTCATCTGATTACTTCCCTCAAGGGAACGGTCAAGCTGAGTCCAACAATAAAAAATTGGTAAACATCATGAAAAAGTTCATGGTAGATAACCAGAGAACTTGGCATAAGAAAATCTATGAATCCCTTTGGGCAGAGAGAGTGACTCCCAAAAGGGCCATTGGTGTATCTCCTTTTGAACTTGTTTATGGGGTAGAAGCTAGTCTTCCTTTACCATTGGAGTTAGCAACTTGAAAACTGAGAACAACAGTAGAGGATGGAATATACAAAGATGGTTTAGAAAAAAATATTCTGTATCTGAAAAAATTGGAAGAAGAAAGGGAAAAAATGGTTGATCACATCACACGACACCAAATGCATGTGAAGAACTTGTTTGAAAAAAAGAGAAGACCCCAGAAATTTATGGAGTAAGACATGGTGTTGTTATGGGACAAGCGTAGGGAACCTAAAGGCATGCACAAAAAATTTGAAACATTATGGAAAGGACCTTTTAAGATCTATTAGGCATTTGAGAAGAATTATTTTAAAATGACATATTCAGATGGTGAAATACTATCCCTGATATATAATGGTCAGGATTTGAAGCTCTATCAGATCTGAATTTAAAATAGGTAACACCTATATTGTACAATAGTTACGTTTAGTTCCTATTTTTGTTTTCCTAGTTAGGCTTCCTTTCTGCTTCCCTTTCCGTGTCTTGCTTTAGTTTTGTTGTGAGCCGCCTTTATTTGAGCTTTGTGAAACCAGAGATTAGAGTTCCTTGCTTGGACATGTGAATGTCTAATTCCCCAGATAGAGCCAACTATTGCCCCACTTTTGGTTTGCATAACTTTAGACAAAAGTGGATGTTTAGTATGTAGAAGTGATCTTAAAAGTGTTGTGAATTTCAAGAGTCTAAGTCTAGATTTCCCCTTAGGTTAGAAGGCCTTTATCAGATTTTCCCAATTTCACTTCTCCTTTGCAAGCCGAGGGAATTTGTATCTGAAGTCGTGCTTAATTAGATAGGTTTAAGATCCCAAATCTGATAAAGGTCACATTTTGGAGATCTCTAACATTTATCTTTTGTGGTTCTGAAATATATATCTTGAATACTTCATTTTTCTCCAATGGCAGAAAATTAGGTTCGGGCTTCTCAACTGGCGAAAAATCACTAGCAGGGTGCATTTTCTGTAGATGACTATCCCATCATGTCTCAACAGTCAGTATAGTTTTAAAGTGGATGATTTGGGCATAGAAAGACTATTGCATTTAGTATACATCTCTGAAGGCCGAAAGGAATGATTAAATTAAGAGAAATCTAAGATGTAAGCTTGCTGGCAGAGAAGCGGAAAATGGCTTCTCCACTACTCCAACATGCGGGTTTTGACCTGCGGGATATGTTTTCCACCAAACCATTAAAATAAAGGATTTTCAAAGGGAAATCAATCTCATAAGTGACCCAAGGCATGAAGAAAGCTATTGAAATCAACAAATATCATTTTAGCATCTCAATAGGCTAAAATTCTCTTTCGACAGATTTTCAAATAGAAAGCACTCCAAAAGAATTTCTCCGCCCAAAGGAGAAGTGGAAAAGGAATTTTTCACTACCTCAGAAAAGTTACTGTTATGGTTACTAAAGTGAAAAGACATTTCTCAATGGCTCGTAAGAGAAAAGTAATTAATCCAAATAAAGCCATTTTACTTCATAACAAACTTTTCCATTAATGCTTGGGTATTTTCATTTGTGTGGTGCAGGAAGTCGGCCGTTAAATGGTAAGAATTCAAAGTTATAAAATCAGTTGAAGGTTGAAAATAAGAGCTACCATTTGTTTGACAAATTGTTTGAATTCAAAGCCTCTAATATTGATTATTCTTTACCCCTGCATTCCTTAGAGATATTCTTAATTCCCAAATCAAATCATTCAAAGCATGGCTTCCAGATTTATGGGATTCAACAGAATGAACAACATCACCTCCGACTGGTATAAGATCTCAGATACATCTCTGAAGTTCTTTGATATGGAGAACTTTCAGAACAGGCTAAAAGCAGACCAGATGCATCCCATCACCAAGAAACTGAAGGAGAGTGGATTAGTCAAAGCCAGTGGTTTTCCTATAGTCATTCAAGCCCCTTAATTGATCTGGGAATGTATAGCTCGATACAACTCAGATACCAAGTAAATCCTCTTGCCTAATGATACGGTGTTTCTCTTTATCGATAGAGAATCGGTTCATAACTCAATTTGCATCCTAAAGCAAGATGAGTATTCAGAAATGACATACAGTTGGGTGGTGACTGAATATATAGAAAAGAAGTTAGTTTGGAAGAAGGAGATAATGAAGGCATGGTTTCAAGAGCCTAGAAGCGCCAAAGGTAAGCTACCCAAAACACTATATGGCACTAACCTGAAGCCGGAAATCATAGACATCCTGGTGCTACTCCATAGGATAAGAGGTGAGAGTGAGGCGCTCAATTTTGTAGATCATCATTTCTTCTTGGTACAGGTGATATGTTCTCAGCACCATTTTATTAATTGGGAATTTATGGTAAGTGAAAATCTGGCCAATGCCCTAGATAGAGATAAACATCAAAATGAATTCTATATGTCTTCAGTTTTAATGTATATATTGGCCATGATCCAAATTTGGCCAGGACTCCCTAGATTAGAGGAATTTCCTGATGATGTTAAGAGCTACAAATTTTTCCCCTCTTTGCAATTACACAACAGTTATGCTAAATATCTCTGAGTTAATGATGCATTTACAATGAGATTGTGCAGGGAGATACAAGGTTACCCAGAAAGGAGATTCTCTCCCGAGGCCATGGATTTTATCAGCCAGTTTGGATGTTATTTCATTCAATTTGGGGATTTCTCATACATTCATCTTACAGGATTCAATGAATTCCCTTTGAAGCTGCCCAGATATCCTACTGATATGATCATGCTGGTGGAGGTGATGAGACAAGAACTTAAAGTGAATTTGATCTGTGCTGATGCCAAGAAGAAAGGCTATGACTTCCCCATGTCTATTAGAGCTTACAGTTGTGCATTCTTATATGAGGCGAAGAATGTTCTAAAGACATTCTCAAAGAGGTTTTCATTAGAAACCTATGATGTTCTGAGGCCACAATATGATCCTGTTAATTATGCTTGTGACTACCTGCAAATGAGCTAAGATATCCATCATGTAGACGATATCAAAGACTATTATGCCAATTGCAGAGATGATCTAGAGAGTAGAGAGAGATTCTACACCAGGTTAACTAATCAAAAAGTTCAAAGTTAACATAGCAGTGGAGGGGTTAGAAGATGATGGCAATCACATGTATGACAATACATATCTAGAGAAGATAAAGCTCACTCCTATAAGTTCTGAGCCCATGCTAGATCAAGCCATCAATGACTTGTAGACTCTAATGATTGGCATTTACAAAAGGATGAAGCAATGGGTTGAATGGACTATAGGAAGAAGGAAGAGGTCAGAAAGGAAGCCTCCTACTCAAAGGACCCCAACAAAAGATACTTCAAACATTGCAACAACTTCTTCAGTGATACTCCCAACTACAACCAAAGGTTCATCTCAGCCAGTCGGGGGAGGTGATGAACCTTTGTTTACCATTCCTACTTAAAATAAGTTGAACCATTTTGGTTACTCTTTTTGTAACGGTCAAGACTCAAAATCTATATGTACTATACTGATAGTTAATACAAAGGTTAGCTAAATTTTGGTGTGAAAGATAGCATTTTGCGGAGTCAATTGTGTGTGTCTGAATACCATTGCTTTAACTATTCCATTGCATTGCATTTATCTTTCTATTGAATTCAAATGTTTCTTTGAAGTTAGATTTGCAATCTGTATTTGAACCAGAGTTCGATATTATGATTTTATATAGTTAATTAAGGGGAAAATCTATTGTTATCCTAAGTTTGGGAAACATTTCTGTGATACAGATCAATTCATTGCCATTTCATCTTTAATCTTTAGTCTTGCATCTGCATTTTCAGTAGTCGTTCATGCATTACCAGTTTTGGGAGTTAATCTGATTGATGAAATCTCAGAATCGACTAGATTTAGAGTTGGATTTATCCTGCCTGGGCTATTTCCTATCTAGGTTTAGTTTGGTTTACCTCTTCTGTTCTCGGGTTAAGAACATACCCCTGTTAGATTAGGAAAGATTAAAATTCACTGAAAATCATTCATATAAGGGAGTTGTACCTTTAAATTTAGAGGGAAATTAGTTTGCAATTACAATTTCCCAACTGTTGTATTCAATTGCTTCTTCAATATTTGGGTATTTTAGAGTTATAACAAAGAAGAATAATCTGTTTACCAATAGATAGTGATGAAGATATTGAGACAATATTCATGGCTTTGAAAGAAGATTCTGAAGAAGATGAAAGGTATGTAAAAAAAAACTTATTTCTAAAGTTAGTAAACATGACATTTGGGTTATTTATAGTGGTTGTACACATCACATGACTGGAGATAAAGGAAATTTTGAATTTCTTGAACATTATGATGGTGGATCTGTTAGAATGGGAAATGATACACCTTGTCAAGTAAAAGGGAAAGGAACAATAATGTTGAACAATAAAATCAAATGTGAGAATGCATATTGGGTGAAAGTACTTAATTATAATCTATTGAGTATTTCACAGTTGAACAACACAGGTCACCGAGTTGCATTTGAGAATAGAAAAGCTAGAATATATGATGGAATTGGAAAGTTGATTGGTACTAGTGAACAATCAAAAGGTAATCTATTCTATCTTGACACTACTGAAACTACTTTCTTATTGGAAAAGAATGAAGATGTATGACTATGGCATAAGAGGCTTTGTCATGTAAATTTTAACAACGTGGTTAAGATCAGTAAGAAAATAAAAGTTAGAGGCTTATCGAGCATCTAAACCTGACCATGTTATGTGAAAGAATTATCAAATGGGAAAGATGTCAAAATCTAGTTTCAAGAGAAAGAATTTTCATCTAATGATATTTTGGAGTTAGTTCATATAGACCTATGTGGACCAATGAGAACATAGAGCTATTATGGGGACATATACTTTATTTTATTTGTTGATGACTACTCTAGAATGATGATTGTCATGTTCCTAAAAGAAAAATTTGAAGCATTTAAAATGTTTAAATGGTACAAAGCTAAAGTGGAAAAAGAAACTAGAAGAGAACTCAAGTGTTTGAGATTTGATAGAGGAAGTTAATTTATTTCTCATGAGTTCAGTAACTTTTGTAATGAGTATGGAATCAAAAGACAAGTTTTTGCACCAAGGACACCACAACAAAATGAAATTGCTAAAAGAAGAAATAGATCAATTGTGGATTGTGCTAGAACACTGATGATTGAAAAGAATGTTGCACAAACATACTGGAGAGAAACTATTAGTACTACTGTATACACATTGAACCAAGTATAACTAAAGAAAGATACCAATAAAATACCTTATGAGCTATGGTATGGTTATACACCTAAGGTGAGTTATTTTAGAATATTTGGAAGTCGTTATTATATTTTGAAAGATTAGAGAAATGGTTAATTTGATTCAACTAGTGATGAAGGAATATTTCTTGGATATTCTACTAAGAGTAAATCGTATAAATGTTTGAACAAGGTTTCTAACAAAATCATTTAAAGTGAAAATGTGAAAGTTGATTAATTTGCTAAGAGTGATGAGGGCAGCATGAAAGAAACAACAGATTACAATAGATTTGTCTACATGGAAGAACCTGATACTTTACCAACGTAGATGCCTAACATTACCATGCAACATGGTGATGTCAGTGGGAAACATGGAGCATAGACCAAGAATCAGGAAAATGTTGAAACTAAAGATCATGAACAAGAACACAATGAACCTACAGGAGATCACAATGAAGAAGAAAGAATTGAACCCAAACGCCAAATATGTGAGGAGATATCATCCACATAATCAAATTATTGGAGATAAAAGAGCTGGTATGATGAATCGAAGTAAGTTGAAAGACAATACTTGTTTGATTTGTGAATTTGAGCCTAAGAATGTTAGAGATGCATTAGAAAATGAAGAATGGATCATTGCAATGAATGAAGAAATTGAGTAGATATAGAAAAATAAAACATGGAAATTAGTACTGAGACCGAGTGATAAGAATGTCATTGGCACAAAATGGATTTTATAGAAAAAAATTGAATGAGAATGGAGATGTAATCATAAATAAAGCAAGATTGGTATGCACAAGAAGAAGGTATTGATTATGGAGAAACTTTTGCACCCGTTGCTAGACTTAAAGGAGTTATAATATTACTTGCATATGCTATATATAAAGGATTCAAAGTATATCAAATGGATGCTAAGTCTGCATTTTTGAATGGAATATTGGAAGAAGAGGTATACATTGAACAACATGAAGGATTTGTTGATCCTGATTAGAGAAACATGGTATGTAAGTTACACAAAGCTTTATATGGTTTGAAACAAGCATCTAGAGCATGGTATGAAAGAATACACTCCTATCTTATAAGTATTGGATTTATTAGAACAAGTGACAAAATCAATTTGTATTTAAAAGGAGGAAATGATGATAAAAATCTTATTGCTGAAATTTTTGTTGATGATATTATATTTGGAGGAAATGATAATCTATGCACATAATTTGCTGATGAAATGAGGAAATAATTTGAAATGTCAATGTTTGGAAAGATTAAATTTTTTCTAGGATTGCAAATTTTATAACAAGCTAAAGGTATCTGCATTACACAATCCAAATACATCAAGGAAGTATTGAAAACATTCAGAATGGAAGAATCAAAACCAATTGGAACACCTATGGTGACATGATGCAAATTGACAAAAGAAGATAAGATATCTGAGGTAAATCATACATTGTACAGACTTATGATTAGTAAATTAATGTATGTTGTACACACAAGACCTGACATTGTACACACAATTAGAATTGTTGCAAGATTTTTTGCTAATACCAAAGAATCACATATGACTGTTGTAAAAAGAAATTTTAGATTTTGAAAGAACACTAAAGATTATGGATTATGGTACAAAAGAGATGGAAAATTTGAATGGAAAGTTTATACTGATGCTAACTGGGCTGGGAACATTGATGATAGAAACAACACTATTGGTGGAGCATTCTTTATAGGAGAAAGATTAGTTACTTGGATAAGTAAAAATCAAGGATGCATATCTCAGTCAACTGTAGAAGTAGAATATGTTGTTGTTGTTGTATCATCTTAAAATGGAAGCACTTCCATGTTAAGAGAATTTAGCCCTCCTTAGGAGACATTTTTGACCTATACCATATCATCCTCCTATTTCTGCATCATCTTATGCTTTTGTGCTGGTTCAGGACCCTGATTGGGCCTCTCCAGGCACCTCCTACCCCACTTGGCATATTTTATAGGGGTTCTGACCCCCTAGGTCAAGGTCGACCTCAACCTTGACCTAGGTCAAGGTTGACCTCAACCCTGACCAGGGTCCCCCTTTCAAAATAGGAAGCTTGTCGGCTGTCGGGGGTCATCAAAAATTTAGTTTTCCCGCTTCCGGGTCGGCTATTTCGGGTTCTGAAGTGTTGATTCCTAAATTATATTTAATATAGGTCCTCTACTAGGGGTAAAGAATTTAATCCTCCTATGTAGGCCTCCTTAGAAGATTGTGACCTAATTTCATATAAAAGGAAGTCTCTCTATCTCTCATTTTCTCTAAGTCTTCCAAGTGCAAAAAGCTCTAACCAAGATTTTGTCAAGAAGCAAAAAGTTCAAGCATCCATTGCTCTAAATGTTTTCAAGATCTCAAGGTGTTCAAGTATTCCTCTCAAGAATTCAAGTTCTCCATTGAAGATCAAGGATTCAAGCTTTCAAGCCTTTGAAGGGATTTGGTTCAAGCATTCAAGATTTATCATTCAAGCCCTAGATCTAGCCATCATGATGGTGTGATCTTCCTTCAAGATCCTTTGTTCATCCTCAAGACTCTTTCATCATATCTTCAAGGTGGATTCCAAGCACACAATCATGGAGGTTTATGGTTTCTAAAGTCCATGCTTCATATTTACATACTTTCTTACATTTGAATTACAATTACATATATATTCAATATCATAGCTTCATTATTAGATTCAATTCTACTACTTGCTAGCATTCTTATTTAAATTTTTGATTTCAAAGTTAATTCATAAATTGGGGTTTGACTAAGGCAAACCCCTCCCCCACAATAAACAAACCTCTTTTGCTTGCAGGTACAGGTTCAGGACTGAAGATTTGAGACCAGATCTGGATACCCTTTTCGGCGAACTATCGGGATCCGCGAACAAAGTCACTTTTGGATTTGTGCAGGTCAAGGTTGAAATTATTGGTTTAGGGTTGAAATTTGTGGGTCAAGGTAGACCTTTTTCATAAGACAACATTGGAACAAAAAAATATTTCTGGGTTTTGTCCGTCTCTACGTTTCCTTTCCGGATCATACTTCAGATTTTCCATAAACTGAGTACAATCCTCAAAAAATAGCATTCTTTGATCTGAAATATTTCAAGGTTAGTACTTTTCTATCATTCATTTCAATTAAAATCCTTAATCATTCTAAATCTATCACACATTTACATTCATTTCAAAACACATTTTAAGAGGGAAACCTAGGATCTCCTTCTTT
>MU227423.1:948765-1012213 GCA_018584345.1 Thuja plicata
AGGGCTCAGCACTCCAGACTGGACCTCACATTGGAGGTAACCAAGCAACTGGTAGAGTCCTTACAGGAAAAGGTAAACACAATGAGGTATTCTTCCAATTTGTACAAATCATTTGTAATAAAAGCCTTCGGGGTTGATCCCCTTGGTACAAATACTTATACCCCCGAGGAGTCAGTTTTGGGGAATTTTGAAGAAATGATGGAATCTCGGTATTAATCCTCAGAGGGGATGGATGGGGCCCAAATGGCAAAACTGACCAAAATGGTGCTTAAAGGCCATGGGGCCACAAGGATGGCAGACGAGTGCAGAAATAATGTTCCAGACCTGGCGGAACAGGTTGAAGTGGCCAGACACAGAAGGGCCAGCCTAAGGAAGATTGATGAAGATGGCATTTTCCGAATCCTTCAGGCCTTCAATGATAATAAACAGCCTTGAGCGTTCTCCGGGAATTGGGGAAACTTGAGCATGAAGCATTCTTTATTCTTTTGGGGACGTAAGTCCCCAGATTCTAGAGTTTCGGATCCAGAATTTTGTATTCTTTAAAGTGATCCGTGTCCTGGTCCCTGAGGCCGACCGATCACTTTCAGAGGTGGTTAATAAAGACTGTCAGAGGGTAGTTGGGCACATCAAAAGACATTGGCTCGGCAGTTGGTCTCTGATAGGGTGGTCTTCTCAAGGTGCCGTTCAAAGGTACACCTGGCATGTTCGAGACAGGGCGCCGCATTTCCCATTTATGAGGCATGTAGCCTCGGTCCTTGAAGGACCTACTTTCTTCTTTCTCCTCTCCAGCTCTCTTCTCGAGACCGATTCTTTCGATGTATATTCTTATCTTATTCTTCTGACATGACAGACCTATTTCATCTCCAGGTCTTTTGTAGGGTGGCGCAGGTAGTACCGGCCCCCAGATATTGCATTTTAATGGAATGTGTAAAATAGGGTTAGGGTTAGAGTTGTATAAATAGGCAAATCGGCCCATTTCCAAGGGTGGACAAAATTGATGGTTTTGTTGTCCATAAGAAATAGCAGAGTGATTTCTGGTTTTAGTTGCACAGCTCAATGCTCTATTGTTCTGTTCTTGGTAGTTAGATGCTCCCCTGGAGCCACTATTGTATCACGCACCAGTGCTTGCTGGACTAAATATTAATGAAGAAGGAAGGATTCTTAGCAATAAAGTTGTTAGCGTCCCTGCTTCTGAGTTAATGGTATTTCATGTTTTAATGTTCTGCATATCCTTTACTCTGATACGTTGAAGTAGATTAACGACCTCTTTATTCCCACTACTGATAAAATGCTAACTAATGGTTGTGTATTTCTTCGGTATTTAGTGTAGTCTTTCAGAGTATTGTTGATGTTCCAGACTTTTCAGCATGACTGTAGTTAGATAAACATTTCTAACCCTGCAGGATCTTTTTTGTTTTATTCACTAAGTGTAGAATGCTCCGGGAAACCCTTACTATTCTGAATCTCTGGAAGAATGAGTTGAAGTAACCAGCTATCCCCCTCGAAAATAGTCACCTCTCCCAACTGAGCCCCACACCGTCGTGACCCAACACCCAGGTGCTTGAAGGCCCGGAGGATTTATTTCCCCCGGACAACCTTTGCAGGCGGAGTTGGTCGATTTCTCCGGAACCCAGTGACAACTTATGACTGTTGGCGGACCTGGTCAGTAAAATCGCGTCAACAGAAACTGGCGCTAGAAGGAGGGCATGAACTCATCCCCCTCCCAAGATTCTGATTTTACACCTTCTGAGGGTTCCCCGAGTTGTAGTTTTAGGAGACAGGCCTTTAGTGGGATTGGGTCCTTTTCCCCAGCTAAATTTGAAAGAGTCCTTAGATCTGCCCCAAACCCCAGAGGGTTTTTCAAACTTGAGCCTCCTACTCGAAAGAAGTGGACGTCGAAAGTCCTACCAGCCACTGTTGTCTGGGGATCCACCATACCCTTGAATACTCAAACTCCCCAGACGGTCCTGGGAACCAATACCCAAACTACCCAACATATAGTTCCCCCAATGGCTGCATACTTTGGAAACACAGGGTCCCCAATGGGCACCTTTTTGAGTGCAATCAATGACTTACCCTCCCACCCGAAGAAGATTTGCCCATGATATGAGCACTTAGGCTCACAGACTGCAGAAGAACATTTACAGGCATACAAAGATGCCATGAATCGCCACCGGATCTAGCATGAAGATGTTGTGACCCGCATGTTTCCTTTGTCCTTAGGACAAAGCGAGTTGAACTGGTACCTGAACTTACCTACCAACTCCATCAACACTTGGCAGGATATGGAGGACGCCTTCTTAGTTGCCTTTTGTGTGTATGTGGACCCAGTCTGGTCCCATAGCCAGTTCATCTCCATCAAAAAGGAACCCAATGAACCTCTCGCAACATTCAACCACAGGTTCCAGCGTGCCCTGAAGAGGTGCACAAACCCTTTTGTCCCATCGCCAGACGTTACCATACAGACATATCTCAATGCGATGGACCCTTTCGTCGCCACCCTCCTCTGGAGAACAACCGCCCCGGGCGACCGGGATACTTTGGCAAAAGTCTATAACCTAGCCCTAGAGTTGTCCCGTGGTCTCAATAAATCCCCGAGCAGGATTGGGCAGAACACACCTTTCAACATGATCTCCAGCGAAACTGCTTATGCCAGAGGCTACAATCCCAATTTGGCAATAGGTTCCCCCTCGATGGCGGTGAATCCCCCGCTACCTTTGATAGACCAACAAGCACAATATGTTTACCCCTCCTAGACCCAGATGACACCGGGTCCAGAAGTCTTCCCTTGGAATCAGCCACAGCAGACACAACAGACTCAGACACAACCGTCCAGAGTGCCCTTCTTCCAGTCGTTCGCGGCTGGAGGATTGCCGCCCTCGACTCTGGTTAATCCTGCTGCCTTCCCAGGAAGCCAACAACAGCCACAGCTGTCCCATTGTGACGCTAACACTCAATTGACCACCGAGGTTGAGTCCCTCCGATGAATGCTGTCCACTCTGACCATGGACATGGGTCAACTGAAGGCTGGGTCCTACGCGCCCCAGAATTCAAATTCCCAGAGGGGAAATATCTTCTCCGGCCAGCGAAACAACAATGCCAGGGAAAGAAACTTCAACAACGGGCCTAGGCCAAACCAACAACAATGGAATAATAACGTTAACACCGGAGGCCCAGCTCTGAACCAAAACACCAACCAAAATGGTGCTGGACCATCCCATTTTACGCCAGTCGTAGACTTCCATCCCATGACTAATTGGTGTCAGCTGCACGATACAGATTCGCACAATGAAGTGAATTGTGCCACTTTGGAGAAAGTCATAATGATCTCCCAGCTGGACAGGCAGCAATCGCAGGATACCGCTCCCCCAGAGCCCCCTGTCCAAGAGCAAACCCACAGTGCCTTCACCTGCGATACCATATTCTTTGATACTCCCAGAGAAGATGAAGAAGAATCTGAACTGCAAGGATTCTTTGACGAATCCATTCCGCCCTTTGAGGCCAACGCCTTTACTAACCCACGGGCTCCATACAACACTTGGAGCCAGGTGAGTAAAGGACCAGCTTACACACCCATACCTCCTACCAAAGATACTCCTCCTCCCCAGAGTGCTGCAACTGATCGACCTGTCCCTCCAAAAGGTCCTAGCTCTAACCAAGTGAAAGATCTCACAGAGGAAAATCACCAGTTCCTGGGAGGAAGATTTGATATTACGAAGGTGTTAGAGCAGACCACCACCTCCATGACCTTGATGGAGGTTTTGTTAAATTGTCCCGAGCAGAAGAAGTCCCTTCTGAAGCTCTTAGGGAACCCGAAAGAAGTCAGCCGCCCACCCAAGACTGTCTCGTTCGAAGATGCTAATGCGGCTGTCTTCTAGGGAAATAGTGAGGATCCTTCCTTTTTTCTAGGCCTGAACATTTATGGAAAAAATATACATAACTTCCTAGTGGACTCCGGAGCTTCGGGTAACATCATGCCCTTGACTATTTGTCAGAAGCTCAGATTCCACCCCACCCCATCCAATGGTGTAGTGATCCAACTGGATAAGACTGCTGTAAAAATGGTGGGGGAATTAAAAAACGTCCGGATACATCTTATCCAGGACCCCAGGATAGCCAGCATCATTGACATCCAAGTGGTGGACATCCGAGAGACTTACGGGATGTTACTAAGTCAAAATTGGTCCAAGTCCTTAAATGGATACTTTTCGACCGACTTCACCCACTTATGGCTTCCGTGGGAAGGAGAATCCAATCAAATCCGGGTCGAAAGCGAATCTCGGATGAAGCAGGCCCTTACCGAAGTTGGGAGGGTCAATGAAGTCCTTTTCTTTGAGTCTTCTCTGGGGGTGTACCGACCTTTTGAAATCTTAACATTTGATTTCATCCCCGGAGAGGATCCCGTAGTGTTGCAAAGAGCACAAGACTTAGAAGAAAAGGTGAGAGTTGAAGTTAACTCTCATGGTCCCACAGTGACCCTTGCCACACTCCTATCTGGCACTTGGTGCCAGGTACATTACCAAAAACATTTAGAGCACGAGTGTGAGCCATGCCTGTCGATCGCTACCTGGCAACTTGATATCCTCTAGAGTGAACATACAACCGATTCCCCAAGACCCAGTACTTCTACGGGATGCACTCCTTTAGTGCCATCCACCCGGGAATCACCAATCGAAACGCCTTTGGGGATAAATTCCACTTCCACGCCGGTAGTCCAAGAGAAAATCCCCAAGTCTCCCAGCAACAATTTGAAGAAAACTCCCCCTCCCCAGCCCCAGATTACAAACAATGACTTATGGACCCTTAAGTTCGATGGGTCCCGATCCAAACAGGGCTGCGGGGCCGGGGTAGAATTAATCAACCCGTGGGGGAAATCCTTCCTCGCGTCCTACAGGCTGCAGTTTAACTGCACAAACAATGTTACAGAGTATGAGGCCTTGGTCCTTGGACTCCTATTTGCCCTAAGGAAAGGCATCACCCACCTCCGGGCTCTGGGTGATTCAGAGTTGGTTGTTAAACAATTTTGGAGTCAATACGCATGTCATGACAAAAGGCTGGCCGCATACCGCAACCGGGCTTGGAGCCTTATTGAAGATTTTGATGCCTTTGGCATTGATCTCATTCCCCGGTGACGGAACTATCCCGGATGCCCTAGCTATTTCTGCCAACACACTTGAGCCGATGGTCGGCTCACGACTCCGGAGATTTTCAGTTGAGATGGTCCCCACCCTCTCCATTCCAGACAATGTTACTCACTTTCAGGTTTTCGAGGATGATCAACATATCCTAGCCTTCATGGAAAATGTTGGTGTTTTTGAGGATCAGATAGGGGAGGAACAAGACCACGATGACACTGGACAGGGTGATGAAGATGACGGGATCATGGACTTTCCCACCAACACTATCCCCAAGGGGATGGTTGCATTAGAGCGAATCTTTGATACGGACCCTCGGGCCCGTGAGAAGGTATCATCCTCCCCTAAGGGAGGAAAGTTTGAAAAAGTGAACATCGGCCAGCCCGGTGAGGAGAAGGTCATCCACATAGGCACCTCCTGTTCCCCTGAGGAAAAGGAGAAGATTCTCGCGGTTCTCCGAGAATACATCGATGTGATTGCCTGGGGATATGAAGATTTAAAAATGTATAACACCTCCATCATAACCCACACTATTCCCCTGAAGCCAGACGCTAAGCCCTTTCGGCAAAAACAAAGACCAGTCAACCCCCTGATAGAGCCTCTGATTCGTCAAGAGGTAGAAAAACTGCTGTCAGCTCAGATTATCTTTCCAATCCGGCACACTACATGGGTTTCCAACCTGGTCCCAGTCAGGAAGAAGAACGGTGAGATCTGCCTTTGCGTGGATTTATGAAATCTAAACAAGGCATCTAAAAAAGATAATCACCCTCTCCCCTCGTTGGACGAGGTGTTACAAATAGTGAATGGATCCCAGATGATGTCGTTCTTGGATGGATATTCAGGATACAACCAGGTCATGGTCAAATATGAGGACAGAGAGAAAACAGCATTTACCACCAAGTGGGGAACATTTGCGTATAGAAGAATGCCCTTCGGTTTGATCAATGCAGGGGCTACTTTTTAGAAGGCCATGGACATTGCGTTCGAGGGCCTTGTAAATTGATGCATAATCATCTACATGGATGATTTGACCGTCTTCTCCCGGGACAGGCATGATCACACCGCCCACCTCACTCAGATCTGCGAGAGATGTCGCCGGTATGGAATATCCCTCAACCCCAAGAAGTGCATATTCAAGGTCACCGAAGGGAAGTTGCTCAGGCATATCATCTCTAAGAAGGGTATATCCATCAACCCTGATAGAGTCAAAGCATTGCTGAACTTGCAGATGCCTGGTAGCAAGAAAGAAATGCGATCCTTCTTAAGAAAAATCAACTTTGTGTGACGATTCATCACAGGATTCGCAGAAATAGTTAAACACTCAATGAAATGATGAAAAAGGATACAAAAATTGAGTGGAGTCCTGAAGCTAAGTGGGCATTCACCCAAATTAAACAGACCATAACGGAGGCTCCTGTCCTGGCTAGTCCGGACTACTCCCTCCCATTTTACATTTACTTTTTTGCTTCACCGCATTCTGCCGCGGTAGTGTTGACCCAAAAGGTTGAAGGGGAAGAACGACCAATAGCTTTCATGAGTTCCCCCTTTAAGAACGCTGAGGTTCGGTATTCATCAATGAAAAAATAGGCATTTTCTCTAGTTCACGCCGTGAAGAAATTCTGGCATTATATTCTCCGGAGCAAAGTGCATGCTATAATCCCGGACCAGGCTGTCAAATCTCTGCTGATGCAGAGTGAGTTGGGTGAGAGATGGGGGAAATGGATGGCCATCCTCCAGGAATACGATTTAGAGATGCTGCCCATGAAAATAGTCTGAGGCCAGGGACTAAGTTGAACGATAGCAGAATAGATTCCCCACATAGAATGTCATACTTATCTTGTGGAATCCATTACCCAGGATCCATGGTATACCGAGCTGTTATACTTCCTGCTAAAAAACAAATTCTCGGAGGGATTACCTCCCCACAAACGCCGCGCCCTACGGATGAAAAGCACCCATTTCATGATCAAAAACTCTGTGCTTTACCGTCAGAACTACGAAGGAGTGTACCTCCGATGCATCGACATGGACCAAGCTGTAAAAATAATTGATGAATTCCATGGATAGTTTGGAACCGGGCATGGTTCAGCCGATGCCACTACCCATCAGATCCTTCAGGCTGGATACTATTGGCCCTGTATCTTCAAGGATGTTTACGCTCATGTCAGAAAATGTCATACTTGCCAAACTGTAGTGCGTCGTGAGCGTAACCCAGCCATGCCTCTGCAACCAGTCTACGAGGCTAGACCCTTTGCCCAGTGGGAATTTGACTTCATCGGGGAGATCAACCCCAACTCGTCTGCCAACCACCGATATATTCTTACTGTGACTGATTATGTACTCGGTGGTCTGAGGCTATCCCTTGCAAAAACAACATGGCGGACGTAGTTATCAAGTTCTTGGAAGAAAATATCGTCACAAGGTTTGGAATGCCCTTTGCTTTGGTATGTGACAATGGTCCAGCATTTTCTTCTGCACAATTACTCGAATGGACCTACAACCATAAGGTCACACTGAAGTTCTCCAACAACTATTACCCCCAGGAAAATGGCGTTGCTAAATCAACAAACAAGAATCTACTTGAGGTGATCAAACATCTATTGGAACAAAACCCCCGGGATTGGCACCAAAAACTGAGATTCGCCCTCTGGGTGGATCACATTCGTATTAAAGCCGCCCTAGGGACATCTCCATTCCACCTGGTTTATGGTCAGAACCCTGTATTCCCAGTCAACTTATAGATCCCAGTTTTACAGTTTACGCAGGAATTCAACAACAGGGAGAACATTATGGAGGTTCAACTTTTGAATCTAGTGCGAATGGAAGAACAGTGAGACGCGACCCTTGAACACTTTGTGCGTCATCAAGCAGTAGTAAAATGATGGTTTAACTGAAGAGCCCAATACAAGGCTTTTCAGATCTCAGATTTGGTCCTGTTGTGGGATAAGGCCCGGGAGAAGAAAGGAAAGCACACCAAGTTCCAACGGCTCTGGCTCAGACCATACTTAATCTCAGAAATCTGTGGGGCAAATACTTACCGCCTTAACACCTTGACTAGAGAACCTGTCGCATTGCCTGTTAATGGACAATTTCTCAAATATTACTTCGAATAAGGGTAAGTTTGTCCAGAGTTGTACTATATGTAAATATCCCCTTGTAAATAGTCTTGTTGGCTATCCTCTAGGGCAGTCTCCCCCTTTTCTTTTGTTTTTGTTGTCTTTGTTTTCACTTTCGGCTTTCTTTTGGTCCCGGCGTTTTGTCCCATCTTGTAGGAACTGGAATGCTTTGCATAACTTTGGCCTCTGGTGCAATGCCTCCGGCATGGTGAACTTTAGAATCTGTCTTTATCACGGTGGAATCAACCCGGTCTCTAGGATTGTTTTGCAGGTTATGGCACATTTTCGAGCAGTCTCCATTGGGTGTTGTCTCCGGGAGTCTGGCAATCAGTGAGCAATAATGATATAAGGAACAAGTAATCAGACACACCGCGGGTAGATCAGCTGTACTGATTAGTTGGTCCACGTCTAAAAATCTAAAGAAATTCCTTCTGGGTCTGGAGTTTTATCCTCTCCAAATATCTAAATATAGGTGGATAGGTGAAAGAAGTACCGCCATTTGAATTTTAGCTAAGCTTGGGCTCAATGGTGAAAGAAGTACCACCTTCCCCACCTGGAAATAAATGAAATAAGAGGATGAGCGGGATGAAACTTTGGCCTTCGGGGGAAAGCAATCAAATTGGTGACTAGTTTGATGTAATTAGTACCGCCTCTCTATTCCTCTCAAGAGGTCATCGGCTTGATTTCCTTCCAGAGCACACACGACACCACTGATGAAAGGCTACGGACTGACTCTTGTGTGGTCGGGTTCTCCCGGATATGCTACTCCCTGCTTGTCAAACACTTCGGGAGGACGATTAGTTCCAGTTGTGCTAACCAGAGATTCTATGGTTCTCAAATGCGCTAAGGCATTTATCCCAGATAGTCGCCATTTGTTATGCCCTGCATCCCCGTCCCTACATTTTGTGTGCAAAATGTTGGGTCCCCCTTTTTTTTCTTTTTTTTTTCTTTTTGCTGCGGCTTTGCCTTGTCTTTCTTTTCTTTTTGCTTTCTTTCTCCAGGGTTTTCTTCCCCGGTGTGTGTTATTTTCTTGGTTTATTTTTTCCCCTCCGGGATCTGGGTTTGGTTGGAAGCTGGACTCCGGACTCCAGGATTTTTTGCGATGATGTTCCTAAGTCTTAAGAACATCCTTGTAAGGAATCCCTGAGCCCAGAGTCTAGAGGTTGCGCTTGACCTGAAATCTCTGGAAGGAGGACGATTACTTTTTACCGCGGGTATAAATAGACTCGCCTGTCATTTTCACACTTACCGTGATTAAAATCTTTGAGCACTTAGAGCGAAATAGAGCGATTTTCAAAGCGATTAGCAGAGCAGTTACAGAGAAATTTGTGATAATCAAAGGTTAACACCTTCTCCTATTCTCAGACGTACGCTAGTGCTTCGTGGTGGTGATCTCGACGGCTTGACGATTGGAAGTTGTTGCAGAGTTCTCATGGTAATCCTTCCTCTCCTCTGCCTTCTGCACTTTCAGGTTGGTGCTTTAGCTTCCCTCCTCTGTTTTACTTTTGTCTTTTCTGGTTCTCTTGGTTTGCCTGGTTTTGTTTTCGTTTGCTTTGTTTCCCTGTCGTGTTTTTCTCTTGTCTTCTGGTCTTGCCGCCCGTCGGTGGGTCGGCTCTGCTAGAAGGTTGTCCACCTTCTGTGCAGGGTTTGTTTGTTTGTAAATATTCTGTAAATAACATGTACATAATGTAAAATATTGTATATATCTGTTTCTGCTTTTTCCGATTTTCCTGCGGGAGTCGTCCCGTGTGTATATTCTTGTATATATGTTCATATCTATAGTTAGCCCTTGTATATATCCTCCCTTCTATGTGTATATCCTTCGACTCTATGTGTATCCTTTCGGGTGGCTCGACGAGCTAGTTGAGTCGCCTTCGGTTCTGGTTTTTGCCTTCAAGTTTGCTTCGAGGCAGAAAACCACCTGTTTAAAACTCGGCTCGTGGCCGATTTCAAATAGGAAGTTTTCTCTCTCCTCCATCAAGGCTGTTAGAGCCCCATTTATTTTCCATGCGCGCAATTACTTCCAGCCAAGTGGCTTTCCCTTTTTGCGCGTTCGAACAGTCAGCTTCGCTGTCATCGCCATCGCATCCAATTAATGCCAACACACCTGGCGCCCACGTGGACTTACCTTCGCATTCTTCATTGTTAACGGTTATTTCTCCGGGCCTCGGGCCCCTTTACCACCCCTCATCCTATATCTTCGCCAAATGTGATAAAATGTTCCAGACACGGAGATATGATGAAAATCTTAAGTTTATGTTTTGCTTTTCGGATACTTATGTGTAAAACTAACCTTTCAAGAAAAGAAAACGGCGAAGTGGTAAGAACTCTGGACTCTGGAGTTACTATTTTATTTTGATAAATATGTTCTGACGGTCGCTTTGTCTCACAGGTCCAGACTTCATTTTACAACAATGTCTGAAGCATTCGCATCATCTCCTCCCGGAAGCCCGGAGTTGCCATCCACAACCGAGACCAGGGCAACGGCAAAGTCAAAGATAGAGAAGGCCCTGGCAAAGCTACCCCTCACCATGAAGTTTGTGTAGGGTGAGGAGATTGTGGGCTCAAAGATTGAGTCCAAGGTAAAAATGATGACCGACCCCAGTGTCGGGACTTGGGCAGAAATGCAGGCCCTAGTAAAGATAATGCACATCTAGCGGTAGGCTGGAGACAAAATTGCAACCAACGTCAGAGGTTCCAGAATTCTCCAGGAAGCTTGCTTCCCATGCTCCGTGCATTCTCCGGAGCTTGTTCTCACTCTGGCGGCCAACTACAACTCTTATGTCCGGGCCGTCATGCTAGCAGCTGCAGAACCTACGAGATTTCCCACTCCACTGGTGTCCCTTGACCCAGTTACTTTCCAAGAAGGCCTGGGTATCCTTCAATTTGATAGGTCCTCGGTGGTCACAAGGACAGAAGCCTTGAAACAATTCAACCAACTGGAGGATGCTGCCCGGGTGTACATGAACACCAATTGGCTCAAGGTCCCGAAGAGGGATCCAAAAAGAATGAAAATAGATATCCCCCACTCTGAATTCAAGGAAAGCATCCAAATGGGGATGATAGCATTGGCCCGGGTATTTGGGAAACCCTCCGCCCAGGAATTTGCAAAATGGATGTACTATTTTCTCCTGGGCATCTCCACTAAGGGAGAGTTCTTCAACTAGGCGACAATAATTTCCAATCATGTCGACTCCCAGTTCCTGTAGCTGATCGAGAAGAAGAAGTTCTACATGACTTCTTATATTTTCTGGGCTTTGGCCCAACAGAGGCCCCACTCCAATGGCCTACTTACAGATGGCATTCTCGGACTTGGCTGGGGACAGAAAGCACCATGGGACCATTTCCCATAGATTTAATGGGAAGCCAGCTTCTCCAGTTACTTCCGGGTAAACGAATCCTTCATTTACTACCATCTTCTCACGCCCACCCGGGATGCCGGATACTGCCTGTCTACTGAGGTGATGAAATTGGTTAGTAGTTATGGGCACTACTATATCCAGTTCTAGCAGCACACATACATTAGGGTCGCTGGCTTCTCCGGGAAGCCCTACTTGTTGCCCAAGCATTGCGGGGACAAGATCGTGCTGTTGGAATATTGCCGGCAGATGATGGAATTACATGCCTTCTTGGCCCTCAAGAAGGTCCTCAATGTTTTGTTCCCAATCTCCTATGGAAACTACACCTACAATCTGGCTGCCGCGAAGGAGGCAGATAATGAATTGAAATGTTATAACTTGAAGGAATTTTATCTGGCGCGAAAAAATTTTGATCCGCATGGAAAAATTGGAACGGCACTGCCCCGGGCTTCGGAGCCCCACCACGCACACATGGAAGACTTCTGGGTGGATCGCCAGGATGACATGGATGTGCGCAGCCGGCATTATGATAGAATGACGGCCGAAATGATGCAGGAGTTAAAGCTCCGGAGGTTTTCGGCGGGCTTCTCAGACGACGCCCCCACCATAGATCCCCATTACAAAGAAAAGGGGATTGACAAAATGCCACTGCCAGCAATGAATTGGGCCCTCCAGGAGGACCACACAATTGAGGACTTCACTCAGGAGGTGGTCGAGAGAAGTCATGCCTATTTTAAGAAGGCATGTCCCGGGAGTATGCGCCTAGCCTCTAGGCCGGTACCAAAAGTGACACCACCACCGGCACCAATGATGACTCCAGGGGCTGGGACTTCTGCACAAGGCGCAGACAAAGGAAATGGGATAGAAACAACTCCCTCTGCGTAGCAAGTCCCCATTCAGGAATAGATTAAGCAATCTGTAGCAGCCTCCCAGCAAATGAGGGAGCAATTGATCACAAGGCTCGCCACTCCCCCGCTAATGGCCAGACCAATTCATCCTCCTTCCTCCCCATCGCTGGCAGACTTAATGGTGAAGGCAATGGGAGTGGATCCCACGGAGGCAGCAGCAATTGCCGATGCAGGGCCGCCTCTAATCACCCGGAGGAAGAGAGCATATTTCACAGCCAAAGGCAGAACCAACACCAAGGGCTTCCCTCCCAAAAGAAGTGGAGATCCTTTCTTTTAGTTCCCCAGAACTGGAGAAAGAAGAAGAACAGACAGACATCCTAGCCAATCCCCCTCCGGAAGAGGAGTTTGACGTATTTGCAGCCGATGAGTTTGGAAATCTACAAGGGGATGATACAAAAGCGGAGATGAAAGTCCCAGAGCAAGAACAAGAGGCTGTGGATCCAGAAGACTTGGAAGTAGAAGCTACAGAACAAGAAGAGCAGCAAACAGAAGAAAAGAGGCTGAAACTAGAGGTTATCTCCGGGGCCCTAGGAACACAAGGTCCGGGAGTAGACCAACAACAACCGAGTGAACATAAGGCATCCATTGGGGAACCCAGACCCAGAATTTTGGGATCAACCGTAACCCCAGCCGCCTCATTCCCATGGCCACCCCTAGGGGCAACCTTTGGGCAGGTAATCACAGTGGCCCAAACTCTGAATCTCGGCCTGATACTGCCCCTACTACCGACAAATGAAGAAGAAGAAGAAGAGAAGCACGAAGAAGAGATCCCCGAAGAAGCTGACTAGGGTCTAGACACATCAATTGACATCCGGGACCAGGCTGAGGAGATAGAAATTGAAGATGTTTCTACAGAAGAGGTTCCGGTAGGGAGAGAAATGGAAGAAGTACACGTTGAAAAGGAGCAGCCGCCACCAAACACCGGGAGAGAATCTGAAGAACACACTCTGGCAGGAAGGCCACCTCTCTCACCTCCATGGCTGGCAAAAAGCAGAAAAAGGAAAGCCTAATCCGCTCCAAAAGTCCCTCTCTCCCTGGCCAAAATGAAGGCCCTAGCCCAGGCCCCGCCAAAAGCAAAGAAGGCCCGGACAGTTCATGCCCTTCAAACTGGGCCGAGCAGAGAAACAGTTGCGGTAGTGGCAACGCCTCCCCCAGACACCGATGAAGTGACCGTGGACCCCGCAGACTACAATATCGCAGAGGTATCCTTGGGCAAAAGAGGAAAGCATGGCGAAGTAGACCTGCTGAAGGAGGTAGCAAGGGCAGTGGAGGCCCGATATGAAAAAGAGGCCCAGAGGCTGAAGGCAGAAAAAGAGAAGAATGCAAACCTCATGGGGTTGCTTACAAAGCTGGCCTGACCCCTCAATGTCGCTCCTCCATAGACCTCCACATCAGAGGAATTACCGCAGAGTGACATAGACTCCCTGCGAGTAATGAAAAAGAAGGCCCAGGCAGTAGACAAATGGGTCACTCTACAGATAGGAAACACCCGGCGTTTCCTAGCAGCCACTCTCCCAGATCTATATACGGCCTGACAGATTATTTTACCGGCGGAAGCACTAATTGAGCAATGGGAGAGTGACACCGAAAATTACTAAGTGTGGAAGGTAGAGCTTGAAGATCTCCTCACCCTGGGGGAAGACATAATTTCTGAATCTGGAATTCTGGGTGAGGAATCATTTGATTTTGTAAGGGCTTAGCACTCCAGACTGGACCTCACATTGGAGGTAACCAAGCAATTGGTAGAGTCCTTACAGGAAAAGGTAAACACAATGAGGTATTCTTCCAATTTGTACAAATCATTTGTTATAAAAGCCTCCGGGGTTGATCCCCTTGGTACAAATACTTATACCCCCGAGGAGTCAGTTTTGAGAAATTTTGATGAAATGATGGCATCTCGGTATCAATCCCCAGAGGGGATGGATGGGGCCCGAATGGAAAAACTGACCAAAATGGTGCTTAAAGGCCATGATGCCACAAGGATGGCAGACGAGTGCAGAAATAATGTTTCAGACCTGGCAGAACAGGTTGAAGTGGCCAGACATAGAAGGGCCAGCCTAAGGAAGATTGATGAAGATGGTATTTTCTGAATCCTTCAGGCCTTCAACGATAATAAATAGCCTTGAGCATTCTCCGGGAACCGGGGAAACTTGAGCATGAAGCATTCTTTATTCTTTTGGGGACGTAAGTCCCCAGATTCTAGAGTTTTGGATCTAGAATTTTATATTCTTTAAAGTGATCCGTGTCCCGGTCTCTGAGGCCGACCGGTCACTTTTAGAGGCAGTTAATAAAGACTGTTAGAGGGTAGTTGGGCGCATCAAGAGGCATTGGCTCGGCAATTGGTCTCTGACAGGGTGGTCTTCTCAAGGTGCCGTTCAAAGGGACACCTGGCACGTTGGAGACAGAGCACCACATTTACCATTTATGAGGCATGTAGCCTCGGTCCTTGAAGGACCTACTTTCTTCTTTCTCCTCTCTAGCTCTCTTCTCGAGATCGATTCTTTCGATGTATATTCTTATCTTATTCTTTTGACATGACAGACATATTTCATCTCCAGGTCTTTTGTAGGGTGGCGCAGGTAGTACCGGCCCCTAGATATTACATTTTAATGGAATGTGTAAAATAGGGTTAGGGTTAGAGTTGTATAAATAGGAAAATCGGCCCATTTTCAAGGGTGGGCAAAATTGATGATTTTGTTGTCCATAAGAAATAGCAGAGTGATTTCTGGTTTTAGTTGCAGAGCTCAATGCTCCATTGTTCTATTCTTGGTAGTTAGATGCTCCCCTGGAGCTACTATTGTATCATGCACCAGTGCTTGCTGGACTAAATATTAATGAAGAAGGAAGGATTCTTGGCAATGAAGTTGTTAGCGTCCCTGCTTCTGAGTTAATGGTATTTCATGTTTTAATGTTCTGCATGTCCTTTACTCTGATACATTGAAGTAGATTAACGACCTCTTTATTTCTGCTACTGATAAAATGCTAACTGATGGTTGTGTATTTCTTCGGTATTTAGTGTAGTCTTTCAGAGTATTGTTGATGTTCCAGACTTTTCAGGATGACTGTAATTAGATAAACGTTTCTAACCCTGCAGGATCTTTTTTGTTTTATTCGCTAAGTGTAGAATGCTCTGGGAAACCCTTACTATTCTGAATCTCTGGAAGAATGAGTTGAAGTAACCAGCTATCCCCCTCAAAAACAGTCACCTCTCCCAACCGAGCCCCACACTGTCGTGACCCGACACCTAGGTGCTTGAAGGCTCGGAGGATTTATTTCCCCCGAACAACCTTTGCAGGCGGAGTTGGCCGATTTCTCCAAAACCCGGTGACAACTTATGACTGTTGCCGGACCCAGTCAGCAAAACCACGTCAACACATGGTATTAAAACCCGATGGACTGACTCACCCTCCTGATCATCATGACCCTCAACAGACGTCGGTGGGGGACTCCTACTCCTCTCTCTGCTAACTGCTCTATCATTTTTTGAAATATGTGCTTCCCTTTTAGGAATCTGATGCTAAACTATGGGTGGTAGTCTTTGCTAAATTACTCCAATCATATTTTGGAGAACATCCAAAATATCCTAGTTAGGGTTCTAAGGTGGTGGAGGTGGTGGAGGTGGTGGAGGTGGTGGTGGTGGTGGAGGTACATCCCCCCGTTCTGCCTCAACATGGGGAGCTCTACAACCTCTGCCTTGTCGGTTAGTCTTGTGATGACAAGTATCCTACACAATAATTTAAGTTTTTAATGAATTGAAATGTAATGGGTTAGGTTCCTAGCGTCGAAACACTACTCTGATACAAAAATGTCATGCCCAAAACTAGGGCAAAACATAGACAATTTTTTATTATAAAAAAACACAAGTACATACAACTAACAATGGATGTGTCGAGGAAGGGTGATAACATGGTGAAGTTAATCTTTGAGTTACAAGGTATATTCATAGATTGAATTAGGGTTACGCCACATACGGATGTAGAGTTGGAGCATCAACTTATTATACGGGTTACATGAACTCTTGCGTCGGGTTGAATTAACTATGATTTATGTTTAACCATGTGTACTATCATGATGGTAATTTAATTGATAAGATCATGTGATGAATTAGGTTGACCAAGAAAATAACTTTAATTCTTAACCTTGATTACAACTTAATCCATTTAAATCTAGTTCCAATTCTCTTTCAACCCTAAAACATTAGAAAGTCAGTGAATTATCCTTATCTGCATAACATCTATAAACAACCCCGATATAACTATTTCACACACATTAGTTAAATAAATAAAAGAGAACTAAATTAATTACAAGAATTAATATGTATAACCTTTCTTACTGTCCTTGGACCCACTTAAACATATATATTAAAATATCCTCTAATATAAGGACTAACTAAATCCTACTCCCTTTTTAAACAAAACATACATAAAACATTTACCATATAACATAATTAAAATTTAATAACAAATCACTATACCAAATAAACTACTAATTAAAATCTAATCATCAAATCCTAATCTAATTTTCTAACCTTCTAATATCCATTTTAATTAAATTCTCCCCTTTTTAGAAGAAAACACATGCCACCATAGTCTATTAATCCTCTAATAGAAAAGTAAATTGACTTTTAATAAAAACAACTAAATTAACCTCTAGTAAAAAAAAATTAATTTAGCCTCCAGTAGAAAATCAATTTAACCTCTAACCCCTTTGAACACATGAACAATATATTCCAATTAACATAATGGAATTTAATTAACAACTAACTAATATCATTGATTCATTTTAAATATTTAGCCATTGGATAAAATATATTAAAAGTTGATTCCATACTAAATAAATCAGAACATAATAATAAATTTATTAATTACTAATCCTAATCAACTAACCTAAACAACCCTACTAATCCAAATCAACTAACATAAACAACCCTACTAATCTAAACCTATCCTACTAATCCACCTATCCTACTAACTAGCCTATCTCATCACCCCTCCCCCATTCCCAAGGCCCACTTGCCAAGTGGGTGGGGTGTGGGAAAACCCAACTCCTAAAAACCAATGAAATTTAAGCAAGAAGAGCCTTTTTGAAAACGGCAACCCATGTTTCAAGGGTGGTAGGGACCACATCACTTTTTCCTTTTTAATGTGCATAAATTTTAATGTAAAGTCAACATATTAAGGCAAGAAATTTCACATGATATGGGAGGCTTACTTGACATAGGGAATATGCATTGGTTCCCATGTCAGACCCCAAAAAACCTACGCATGGTGGTAAGGAGGTAATGAGTATGTTGGTGGGACCCATGAGGATGTAAACCAAGGTAATACTTGCTTTCATTAACATCATCTTTTTTTTTTGTTTAATTTTTTTCTTTCAAACATTTGAATTAGTCCCTTCCTGCCCCAAAACTAAGGGGTATAAATGATAAGGTAGAAAACATGTGTGGGGCCCATGGGGATGGGTGCAACATGCCCCCTACTAATTAAACTAGTGTATTAGCACTAAAGGGGTACTTAGGGGGTAATTAAGGGGGTTTAGTGAGGGGAATAAAAAATAAATATTCTCTGTGTAAAGGGGGAATTAATTCCCTCCCCATACATTTTTCAGAGAGCAATTTTATTTTAAAATTTGGAAAATGTCTTTGGTATAATTTGATTTTTTTCTTTTATCATGTTGATTATTGATTTTATTTTTTGGAGTAATTATTTGTATGCATTTGATTTATTTATTATTTCAATACACTATGTGAACTATAGATTGATTATTAGTATAATTGATTTTTACATTAATATACTAACTTGTTTGATTTTTTATTGTTATCAAGTTTATCTCTTCCACTCAAGGATAGAGGTTGCAATGAAAATGTTAGGGTAGATTATTGATCATATTGAAATAAAATTCAAATTTTCAAAGGAAGAATGAAGTGTTTTTAACTTGAAAACTTACAATCAAATACATTATAGAGATTACAAGATTAATAAATCCACAAGACTTTATATGCTATGAAAACTATTACATAATGAATAAGAGCTCTTCACATCTTACTTGACAAGCTTTCAATATGGACATTACAACACTTAACAAGAAATTAACCTCAATACAAGGAGTAACTATGCAACATTAAAATTTCTCTCACACAACTACTCTAAAATGGAGGTTTCTCTCAAGATTTTTCACATTCATCTTGACTTCAAAAACCTAAAAATATATGAGAAGAACCAAGTGAAGCTCACCTCCCATTCTAGGTCTCAAGGAGACCACCCCCAAGCTAGGAGAATCAATAGCCAACAGGTAACAATCACACATCCACATACATGAATACAACAACAAGAACTCCCTCCCAAGATTTGTACAAATAGATTCACCGTGAACTCATAACAAGGGGTGAAGGTGGATTTTCATGGTAGGAGAATGCCAAAAATTATACATACAAATAACATGCCTCTTCAAGGCTAAAACTACATACATCTTTCCATCCAATCTTCTCCTTCTCTCCCCCAAAATTAGGATCAAATACAATGGCATGCAAGGGCCCATACACCTTGCATTTTCTCCCTCTTCTCTCCATTAGAAGAGACTCTACACTATCATGGAATCCAATGAACCCCTTCCCCCATACATGGCCTCTTCTTCCCTATCCAAGGGTGAGTAATGTCATCACACCCTTCACAAAACTCGCATATTCAAAACAAAGATAAAACCATAAGCAAGAATTCAAACCCAAAATCTCATCCCTTACATAAGAACAATACATATACATTTCACATATGCAAGAGAATGAAAAGAACATACAAATCTACTTGCAATAAAATAAAGCACTTTCATGGCAATGGAGACCAACCTTCACAATGTGTTATGGCAAATAAATTTTGAGAAGAGCCCAATCCCTTATGCTTTCTCCATCAAAACCGTAATGTCTCTAAAAGTAGAGAGTGGGTGAACACCCACTAACTCTACCAAGGGCCTCTAAAAAGACCTCCAACTTCTACCCACCCACCAACATTAAATTCTGATTTGACCCTTAAGTCCTTTTGCTTTCCCTTGTTCCCTATCATAATTATAAGATTGGAAAAGAGTGTGGGTTTGGGTAAAGGTCAAGAATCACTCCATTTTCGAAATATGAGAAAAATTGGTCATTAAGAGGGTCACCTAGGCTACTAGGGGGTTCTAGAAGTGTTAAAAACATTCTTAACCCATACCCCTATCACTAAGGTATTAGGACTTTTCTAAATTTGACACGTAGGACCTCTTTTTGGCCTCTAAAAGTGGCTAGGAAAGAATTAAATCTAAATAATCAAATTGGTGGAACTTTGCAAGTATCTCCAACAAGGGGTTTAATTAGGTTCCTAATGAATTAGATAGGCTTAGATTTATATTTTCAACCTTAATATACATGTCATTACACAAACACATAACGAGTGTCAAGTGACATAATACAACATTGACATGTCACTAATTACATACTGAAACACCTAATACATACATACAATTTTATGGTCACGAATAAAATCACTTGACAATGAGGTTTGAACCTCTTTATTAGGTTCAACCTTGGCTTTAAATTTTTCACATATGGTTGGTTACTGATTCTCTGTTTGATTCCATGGTTCTCTTTCCTGCACACTAAACTCAAGCATCAGAAGTCCAAGATAATAAAATCATATGCAATATACATATTCAATTCATACTTAGCAACATTAATAAATAAGTAGAATTAAGTTTCTAATTACAATTTTCATACAAAAATGTTTAAAACATAATAATTTCATAATCATCATGACATAACATTCATGAAATAATCAAGTCTAATCATGATCTGATCTTCTCATCAATTTACCTATCTAAACATGTATAATCAAAATCAACCACATGTTCTAGGTCTAATCCATATCAAAATGTAATCCATACAATATAATCATCATCATAAACATAATATCTCGAGTCTCTGTTAGGATAATCAAAAAGTGTATCAATATATCAAAATAATTGTATCAACTAAGCTATGATGGGTCGGGGTGAGGCCTCACAGTTTGATCAAGGAAGGTATCATAGAGATGCACGTTATGAAGTGACAGAATAAAATTTTAAATCCTCTAACAAGGTCACACCTAACGTTGTATTTGTAACCTTTAATAGGGTTGGCTCTTCACCGAGCTCATTTCAGAAGAGTAAAAATTTTGGGTTACCAGTCCCAAGTGGTTTTTTCCCTTAGTAGGGTTTCCATGTTAAAAATCTATGTGTCAATGTGTTAATGAGTACATCATTACTTTAGTGTTTTTCATTACACTTAACGTAATTGGATTGATTGGTATACTTTAGATAATTTATTGTCTTTCGCTAAATTAACAGACTAATTTTTGGTAAACAAACTGTAGAAGGTATTACAAAGCATTCCGAGCAGTAGTAATTTGATAAAAGTATTTGGAGGCATTCATCTTATAGGACTGAAGATAACTAGAGGTAGAATATTATAGTACTAAGTTTTAAGGGTTGATTATTGAAATATTTTTGAGGCCATTGATTCACCCAACCCCCCCCCCTCTCAGTTATTACTAAAAATTGGTATCAGAGATTGTGTGCTTAGAAAGGGAGTTTAAAAGCTCAAGAAAAAGATCACAAGATGAACATATGAGATGTGCCCAAGTTGAATAAAGACAACTTTTCATCATGGAAAAGTAGAATAATACTCCACCTATCATGTATTGGAAATGATATTGTTCAATACTGAATATATGTTTCCTACATGACCTCATACTCTTGAGCAATTAAGAGTTAAGAATGAGCATAATTGCATGATGATAGAACTTGCATCATCACTCTCTGATGCTGAGTTTGAAGATGTCAAAACCTACACCTTTGCAAAACAAATGTGGGATAAGTTGAAGCTTGTGCATGGAGGAGATGCCAATGTACTAAGAGCAATGCCAGAAAGCCTAAGAGGGAGGTTTGATGACCTAAGGATGAAAGAAGGAGAAAACATTACTTAGTATAGTTGCAGAATCAAAGAGGTAGTAAATGCTATTCGAGGAGTTGGAGGTGTACTTGAAGAGGAGAAAGTGGTAAGAAAAATATTAAGAACTTTATTGTATGTCTATGCTATTAGATTTTTTGCTATTCAAGAAATGAGAGTAGGTGCAAACAATACAGTTACTCTAGATAGTATGATTGGTAAACTAATTTCATTTGAAATGAATAAATTTGACAATAGTGTCTTACCATCTATAGAATCTGAATTCAAATATTCTCTAAAGATAATTAACTCAATTCATAGACATGTTATAAATGATAGTGATAGTGATAATGAGGATCAATGACTTGATGAAATTGAAGCACTTATGGCCAGAAGATGTTAGAGAGGCAAAGGTAGATACAAAGGTAAATTACCACTTGTATGTTTCAATGTAAAGAGTTTGGACACTTTGCTACAAGATTCCCAAACCAAAGAAAAGATGACAGAGAAAATGACATATCATATGAGAAGAAGTTTGATAAAGGTGAAAATAGAGATTACCAAAGCAACTGACAATATAACAAAAGAGATACCTGAGACTACAAAGACAAAGGGAAGAAAGATTGTTAGCTAGATGAGAACAGAGCTGATGACACTGACACTGAATTAGAAGAAGACATCGAGATGGTATTTGTAACCATTAAGGCTAATTCAGATGAAGATGAGGAAAGGTATGTAGAAACTGCACTCATATCTAATGTTAGTAAGAATGATGTCTGGATCATAGATAGGGGCTGCACTCACCATATGACCTATGATAAACAAAAGTTTGATACTTTTTAATGCTATAATGGTGGTTCAGTAAGAATGAAAAATTATACACCTTGTCCAGTTGAAGGTAAAGGAACCATAATGTTGAATAACCTGATAAAATGTGAAAATTCTTATTGGGTCAAAGGAGTGAATTATAATTTGTTAAGTGTTTCACAGTTGAACAATTCAGGTCACAGAGTAGCATTTGAAAATAACAAGGCAAATATCTACAATGAATAAGGAAGATTGATTGGTACCGGTGAGCAGACAAAAGATAACATTTTCTATCTTGATGACACTAACACCACTTGTTTGATGGCTAGAAACAAAGACATATGGTTATGGCATAAAATATTGTGTCATGTGAACTTTAACAACATGATAAAGATAAGCAACAAAAAGAATGTCAGAGGCGTATTGACAAGGACCAAGCCCGAGCATATCATGTGCAAGAACGGTAAAAAAGGTAAGATGAAAAAGTCTAGTTTCAAGAGTAAAACCCATACATCTACTACAATTCTAGAATTAGTCCATACAGATCTATGTTGACCCATGAGAATAAAAAGCTACTATGGAGATAGGTATTTTATTCTCTTTGTTGATGACTTTTCTAGAATGATGATAGTCATGTTTTTAAAAGATAAATAAGAAGAATTTAAGATGTTTAAATGGTATAAAGAAATGGTAGAAAAACAAAGTGAAAAGAAATTGAAATTCTTAATGTCAGATAGAGGAGGGGAATTTACTTCAAAATAATTCACTGACTATAGCAATGAGTATGGAATTAAAAGACATGTTTCTGCACTGAGAACACCACAGAAAAATAAAATTGCTAAAAGGAGAAACAGATCAATTGTTGACTGTGCAAGAACATTAATGATTGAGAAAAGCATCTGTTATGCCCTGCATCCCTGTCCCTACATTTTGTGTGCAAAATTTTGGGTCCCCCTTTTTCTTTTGTTTATTTTTGCTTGCAGTTTTGCCTGTATTTCTTTCCCTTTTGTTCTCTTTCTCCGGGGTTTTCTTCCTTGGTGTGGTGTTTTGTTTGTTCGGTTTTCATCTTCGGGGCTCTGGTCCTGGAGGTTTTCCTTCATTGGAAATCAGACTCCAGACTCTGGGATTCTTCGCCATGATGTTCTTAAGGATATCATCGTGGGGAATCTTGAGGCCCAAGGTCTAGAGGTTTGCTTGTCCGGAGATTGCCAGAAGGAGGGGGATTACCCTTTTTACCACGGGTATAAATAGGACTTATCTGTCACTTTCACATTTACCGCGATTAAAACTTTTAGAGCAATTTCAAAGCGATTAACAAAGCATTTTGCAGAGAGTTAGTGATAATCAGCGCTCAACACTTCCAGTCATTTTCAGGTGATCGCAAGTGCTTCGTGGTGGTGATTGTGACCATTTTATGACTGAAGCTATTGCAGAGCTCCCACGGTAACTCCTCCCTTTCCTCCACCTTCTGCATTCTTAGGTTGGTTTTCCTGTTCTCGCCTTTCTCTTTTCTTCTGATTTTGTTTGGTGTTTCTTTCGTCATTTGTTTGCTTTGTCATTTCTATTTCATCTGTTTGTTGTTTTGTGGTTCTGCCACCCGTTGGTGGGTCGGCTCTACCAGAGGGTTGTCGGCCCTTTGTGCAAAAGTGGTCCGTCTATAAGATGTGTAAATAATTATATATATGTTTTTCCTTGTCTAGTTTTTCTGCGGACGCCATTTCGTGTTGTATATTTGTGTATATATGTGTATATCTATGTATATAGTCTTTGTATATCCCCTATCCCATGTATATATCCTTTGGCCTTAGTGTATATCCTTCTGGGTGGCTTGACAAGCTGGTCGAGTCGCCTATGTTACTGGTTTTCCGCCCATGAACTCACTTTGGGGCAGAAAACCACCTGTTTGAAACTCGGCTCTTGGCTAGTTTCAAATAGGTGGTTTTCTCTCTCCTCCATAAAACCAGTCAGACCCTCATTTATGTCCCATGCGTACAATCAATGCCAGCCAAGTGGCCTTCACTTTTCGCACATTTAGACAGTTGGCTCCGCCGTCATCACCATAACTTCCATTTAATACCTATGTACGTGGCGCCCATGTGGGCTTGATGACTTGCCTTTTTACACATCCTCGCCAATGGTTACTTCTTTGGGCTCTGGGTCTCCTACCATTAGCCATCCCGTGTCCTTGCCAAGTGTGGTAAAATCCCCAGACCCAGATGTCTAATAAAGTAAGTTTATGTGATGTGTTTGCTTTTTGGTTATCTTTGCATAAAACTAACTTTTCAGAAAAGGCAAGCATCGCGGTGGTAAGATCTCTGGACCCTGGAATATTTATTTTGATCAATGCATTCTGATGGTCACTTTGTCTCGCAGGTTTCTGGAGTTTATTTCCCAAACATGTCTGAAGCATCCGCATCTTCTCCACCCGGAAGTTCAGAGCTACCTTCCACAGCAGAAACCAGGGCAGCAGTAAAATCTAAGATGGAGAAGGCCCTAGAAAAGATGCCCCTAACTATGAAATTTGTGCAAGAAAATGTCATCATGGGCTCAAAGATTGAGTCCAAAGTCAAGCTGATAACCGACACTAGTGTCAGAACATGGCCGGAGATGCAGGCCTTGGTGAAAATAATGCACATCCAGCAATAGGCTGGAGATCAATTAGCAATCAACGTTGGGAACTCCAGAATCCTCAGGATGGCTTGTTTCCTATGCTCTGTGCAATCTCCAAAGCTTATTTTGACATTGGCCACCAACTACAACTCTTTTGTTCAGGCCGTTATGCTCGCGGTTGCAGAACCAATGAGATACCCTACTCCTCTGGTATCCCTGGACCTAGTCACATTCCAGGCAGGCTTGGGGATCCCACAATTCGATAAGGCCTCAGTGGTTACAAGGACTGATGCCTTAGCTCAATTTACACAGCTAGAGGATGCCACCCGGGTATATATGAATACTCATTGGCTCAAGGCCCCAAAGAGGGACCCAAAAAGAATGAAGATATAAATTTCCCGCTCTGAATTCAAGGAGAGCATTCAAATGGGAATGATAGCATTGGCCCGGGTCTTTACGTAGCCCTCTGCCCAAGAATTTTCTCGATGGATGTATTATTTCCTCCTTGGCATCTCCACCAAGGGAGGATACTTCGACTGGGCGACAATAATCTCCAACCATGTTGACTCCCAGTTTTAGCAGCTAAACAGGAAGAAGAAATTTTACATGTCTTCCTATGTTTTATGGGTCCTGGCGTAGCAGAGGCCCCACACCCATGGCCTACTCACAGACAAAATGCTCAGGATTGGCCTAGGACTAAAGGTACCATGGGACCATTTCCCACAAGTTCAATGGGAGGCCAGCTTCCCCAATTTTTGTTAGGTAAATGATGCGTTTGTTTATTATCATCTGCTCACACCCACCCGGGATGCCGGATACCGCCTGTCCTTAGAGGTGATGAATTTGGTCCATAGTTATGGACATTATTATATTCAATTCCAACAGTACACCTACATTAGAGTCACCGGCTTCTCTGAGAAACCCTACTTGTTGCCCAAACATTATGGGGACAAGATCGTGCTCTTGGAGTATTGCAGGAAAATAATGGAGGTACATGCCCTCTTTTCCCTCAAGAAGATACCCAAAATTCAGTTCCCAAACACCTGTGGGAATTATACATGCAGCCTAGCCGTTGCAAAGGAGGCGGACAATGAGCTGAAAAGTTACAACTTGCAGGAATTTTATTTGGCGCGGAAAAATTTTGATCCGCATGGAAAGATAGCAACGACACTACCCCAGGCTTCAGAGCCCCATCATATACACATGGAGGACTTCTAGGTAGATTACCAAGATGATGTGGAGGTGCGCAGTAGGCACTATGTTAGAATGACGGCTGGCATGATGCAAAAATTGAAGCTCTGGAGGTTCCCGACGGACTTCTCAGACGCTGCCCCCACTGTCGATCCCAAGTACAAGGAAAAGGGGATCGATACAAAGGCTCTTCCACCAGTAAACTGGGACACCCAGGAAGGGCCCACAATTGAAGAATTCACTTGAGAGGTGGTCGAGCGAAGCCATGCCTATTTTAAGAAGGTGTGCCCCGGAAGTACCCGCCGAGCTCCCTAGTTGGCGTCAAAACTAACTCCGTAGCCGGTACCAAAATTGACTCTGGGGGCTGGGACTTCTTCACAGAGAGCAGATAAAGGAAAAAGAATAGACACGACCCCTCCTGCGTAAGAAATCACCATCACAAAGAAAATAAAATAATCAATGGTAGCCTCTCAGCAGATGAGGGAGCAATTAATAACGCGGCTGGCCACTCCACCGCTCATGGCCGGACCACTTCGTCCCTCCTCCTCCCTGTCATTAGCAGCCTTAATGGTAAGGGCGATGGGGGTAGATCCCGTGGAGGTGGCAACAATAAGAGATGTAAAGCCACCTTTGGTTACCTAGAGAAAGAAGAAGCTCATCAAAAAGCCAAAGGCAGAGCCGGAGTCGGGAACATCCCGACCCCAACAAGTAGAAATCCTCTCTTCCAGTTCCCCGGAGCCAGAGAAGGAAACGGAGCCTGCAGAATTCCCGGCCAGTCCCCCTCCACAAGAAGAATTTGATGATGTATTTGCAACTGACGAGTTTAGAAACTTGCAGGGGGACAATACACAAACGGAGACAGAGGTCCCGGGGGCAGAACAAGAGGCTACAGAGCGAGAAGATATTGAACAAGAGCCTGCACAGGAATAAGAGCAGCAGATAGAAGAGAAAGAGCCAGAGCCAGAGATTGCCTCTAGGGCTCAAGCGATGCAAGGTCTGGGAGTGGACCAACAAAAACAAGGTGAAAAAATGGCATCCGCTGGGGGAACCGGACCTTCGGGAGTAACTGTAACCCCAGCTGCCACTTTCGAAGGACCACTCCTGGGAGCAACCTTTGGGCAGGTGATTACAGTGGCCCAAACTTTAAATCTAGGCCCAACACCTCCCCTATTTCCAAAAGAGGTGCCAACAGAGGAAGAAGCCCTGGCAGTATAAGAAGAGCAACAAGAAGAGCAGCTCAAAGAAGAGATCCCCGAGGAAGCCTACCAGAGCCCAGACCCAGTAGTAGACACAGAGGACAAGGCTGAGGAGATGGAGATTGAAGAGAATGTTGCTGCAGAAGAAGTTGAGGCAGGGAGAGGAATGGATGAGGTCCATGCCACTGAGGAGCAGCAGCCACAAAACACTGGGGAAGAATCAAGGGAACAAATTCTAGCAGGAAGGCCACCCCTCCCACCTTAGTGGCTGATAGAGAGAAAAAAAAGGAAAGCTCAGTCCGCTCCCGTGATTCCTCTCTCCTTGGCCGAAATGATGGCCCAAGTTCAGGCCCCGCCGAAGGCCAAGAAATCCTGGATAGTTCATACTCTCTGAACTGGGCCGGGCGGATAAATAGTTGCTGTTGTGGCAACACCTCCCCCAGACATCGATGAAGCAACCGCAGAGTCTGGAGACTATAATGTTGCAGAGGTATCACTAGAAAATAGGGGAAAGCAAGGTGAGGTAGACTTGCTGAAGGAGGTAGCAAGGGCAGTGGAAGCCCGATATGAGAAGGAAGCCCAGAGGCTCAAAACAGAAAAGGAAAAGAATGCAAACCTTATGGGGTTGCTCACTGAGCTGGCTTGACCCATCAATGCCGCTCCTCCAGAAGCCTCCACCTCTGAAGATATACCGCAGAGTGACATAGACTCCCTGCGAGTAATGAAGAAGAAAGCTTAGGCAGTGGACAAGTGGGTCGCCCTACAGATAGGAAACACCTGGCGTTTCCTGGTATCCACCCTCCCAGATTTATACACGGCCCGACAAGTTATTTACCAGGCAGAGATTCTTATTGAACTGTGGGAGGGTGATGCCAAGAATTACCAGGCATGGAAGGTAGAGCTCGAAGAACTCCTTACCCTAGGAGAAAATATGATTTCTGAATCCAAAATTCTGGGGGATGAGTCATTTGATTTTGTGAGAACCCAGCACTCCAGACTTGACCTCACATTGGAGGTAATCAATAAACTGGTAGGGCCTTTGCAAGATAAGGTAAATGCGGTGAAGTATTCTTTCAATTTATACAAGTCCTTTGTAATAAAGACTTCTGGGGCTGATCCCCTTAGCATAGATACATGTACCCTCGAAGATTCAGTTTTGGGGAGTTTTGATGAAATAATGAAATCCCGGTATCAATCCCCAGAGGGGATAGATGGGGCCCAGATGGCAAAGTTAACCCGCATGATAATTAGTGGTCATGACACGGCGAGAATGGCAGATGAATTTAAAGAAAATGTTTTAGACCTGGGGGAACAAATTGAAGTGGCCAAATACCGAAGGGCCAGCCTGAAAGATATAGATGAAGATGGCATTTCTCGCCTCCTCCAGGCTTTCAACGATAATAAGCAACCTTGAGATTTCTCCGGAGACCGGCGAAAACTCAAGTGTTGGGTATTCTTTATTCTTTTGGGGGACATAAGTTCCCAGATCCCGGAGTCCTGGATCCAAAATTTTGTATTCTTTCAAGTGATCCATTTCCCGGTCCCCGAGGCCGACCGGTCACTTTCAGAAGTGGTTAATAAAAGCTGTCAGAGGGTGGTTGGCTACATAAAGGAGGCGTCGACTTAGCAGTTGGTTTTCTGACAAGATGGTCTTCTCAAGGCACCGCTCGGAGGTACACCTGGCACATTGGAGATAGGGTGTCGCATTTCCCATTTATGAGGCATGTAGCCTCGATCCCCGGGGGACCTACTTTCTTCCTTCTCCTTCCTAGCTCTTTTATCGAGGCTGATTCTTCTGATGTATATTCTTATCTTATTCTTCTGACATGGCAGACCTATTTCATCTCAAGGTCTTTTGTAGGGTGGCGCAGGTAGTACCGGCCCCCAGATATTGTATTTTATTGAAACATGATGTAAAATAGGGTTAGTGTTAGAAGAGATTTATATAAATAGCCAGACCGACCCATTTCCAAGTGTCGGTAAAATTGATGATTTTGTTGTCCACAGTAATAGAAAGGCGATTTCTTATTTTCAATTACAGAGCTCAATGCTCCATTGTTCTATTTTCAATAGTTAGATGCTCCCCTAGAGCCACCATTGTATCACGCACCAGTGCTTGCTGGAAGAGACATTAATAAAGAAGGAAGAATTCTCTGCAATGATGTTGTTGGCATTCCTGCTTCTGAGTTAATGGTATTTCATGTTTTATGTTTCTTATGTCTTCTACTCTGATATGTTAAAATAGATTAACGACCTCTTTTCCCTTGCTACTGATGAAGTTTTAACTGATGGTTATGTATTTCTTTGATATTTAGTGTAGTATGTCAGAGTATTATTGATGTTCCGAATGTTTAAACATGACTATAGTGAGATGAAGTGTTTCTAACCCTGCAAGATCTTTTTTTTATTTTATTTGCTAAGTGTAGAATGCTAGGGGAAACCTTACTTTATTGAATCTCTAGAGGTAATGAGTTGAAGAAACCAGCTATCCCCCTCGAAAACAGTCACTTCTCCTAACCGAGCCCCGCATCATTGTGACCCGACACCCAGGTGCTTGAAGGCCCAGGGAATTTATTTTCCCCAGACAACCTTTGCAGGTGGAGTTAGCCGGTATCCCTGGAACCCGGTGACAACTTATGACTGTTGGTGGACTCGGTTAGCAAAACCCCTTCAACAGCATCACTCAAACTTTTTTGAGGGAAGTTTTCAGTACTGTTGTCTACACACTAAATAGAGTACAATTGAAGGACACAAAGAAGACACCCTATGAGCTTTGGTATGGTCATACACCCAATGTAATTTACTTGAGAATCTTTGGTAGTCAATGTTATATATTGAAGGATGATAGAAATGGAAAACTTGACTACAAAAGTGAAGAAGGTATCTTCCTAGGGTATTCAACTAAAAGTAACGCTTATAAATGTCTTAACAAGTCATCTAACAAAATTATTGAAAGTGCAAATGTGAAAATAGATAAATTTGCAGAAAAGAATGATAAGGAAAGAAAAAAGGAATGAGAGGACTACAACATGTTTTTTTATACATAACCTAAAACTCTACTCAAGCAATAGTGTGTCACTCTCGAGCATCAAAACATTGCACCCGAGTATCAGGCTACAATTACCGACAATCGGGATAATCCTCAAGATAATGTTCCAAACAATGGAGATGAGAATGAAGGTGAAGAAGATGATCAAAATGATGAACACAGAGCTAAACCAAAACTTGCCAAGTATGTTAGAAGACATCATCCATAGAAGCAAATCATATGAGACAAAAAGGCTGGAACAAGAACAAGAGGTAAGTCACTTAACACCAGATGTTTACTTTGTGATTTTGAGCCTAAATCTATTAACAATGCACTTGAGAACAAAGAATGGGTCATTGCTATGAATGAAGAAATAGAACAGATTGAGAAGAATAATACATGGACACTAGAATCGAGAATAGATGACAAGAATGTCATCGGTACCAAATGGATATTCAGAAACAAGCTGAATGAGAATGGAGAATTCACTAGAAACAAAGCAAGATTAGTATGCAAGGGATATGCACAAGAAGAAGGTATTGACTATGGTGAAACCTTTGCACCCATTGCAAGACTAGAAGGAGTTAGAATCTTACTTTCTTATGCTGCATTTAAAGGATTCAAGGTATACCAAATGGATGTCAAATCTGCATTCCTAAATGGAATACTTTAAGAAGAGGTATACATTGAACAACCAGAAGGGTTTGTTGATCTAGATAAGAGAAACATGGTATGTAGATGACATAAAGCCTTGTATGGATTGAAAGAAGCACCTAGAGCTTGGTATGAAAGAATTCACTCATATCTCATTAGCATAAAATTTGTTAGAACAAGTGAAAATAGCAATCTGTACTTAAAAGAAGATACTAATGGTAATATTCTGATTGCTGAAATTTTTGTTGATGATATCATTTTTGGGGGAAATGAATTGTTATGCAAATCCTTTGCTAATGAAATGAGCAAGAAATTTGAAATGTCTATGTTTGGAGAGATCAAATTATTTCTTGGTCTACAGATTCTTCAACAAGATGTAGGCATATACATCACTCAGTCTAAATACATCAAGGAAGTGATAAAGATATTCAAGATGAAAGATTCCAAACTAGTTGGAACACCTATGGCTACCAGATGTCAGCTAAAAAAATAAGACAAATCCAATGAGGTAAATCAGACCTTATATAGATCAGTGATTGGAAAACTAATGTATGTTGTTCACACCAGACCAGATATAGCACACGTAGTTGGAATAGTTGCAAGATTCTCTGCTAATCCCAAAGAATCACATATGACTGTTGTCAAAAGAATTCTGAGATATGTGGAGAACACCAAGGATTATGGCTTATGGTACAAAAGAGAAGGAAAATTTGAGCTACAAGTCTATACAGATGCTGATTGGGCTGGAAACATTGATGACCAAAAGAGCACAATTGGAGGAGCATTCTTCATGGGTGTTAGACTTGTCACATGGATAAGAAAAAAGAAAGGATGCATCTCTCAGTCTACTACAGAAGCAGAATATGTGGCTGCTATTGGAAATTGCTCTAATATTACATGGATCAAAAAATTGTTGGAAGGTATGAATATAAAGATCCTTGAACCAGTAATTATCTATTGTGATAATACCAGTGCAATAAACATTTATATGAATCCAGTCATGCATGCTTAGACTAAGCATATTGCTATCAAGTATCACTATCTAAGAGAACAAGTGCAAGCAAAGGAAGTGACACTAGAATATGTTCAATCAAAGGAATAGTTAGTTGATATATTCACCAAGCCATTACTGAAGGATACATTTGAGTATCTGAGACAGAGACTAGGGGTCCAACCCTTGTCTATTGGTAAGTAATATTTCTAGGAGGTTGCATTAGCCTATACAAATCTAAAGATCATTCATGTTGATGCAAACACTAAGATGGACATCAACAGATACATTTGAACATTGCAAGGTACAAATCTACACCGAAAATTAGAACTTTGTATTGCTGATGGATAGGGAAATTCAAGGAATATATAATGCAAAGGGATGGAAAATTATAGAGATGATAAAACAAGTATAATTATGTTTGTTTGGCATTATTTTCAAAGGGAGAGATGTTTCTCATTATCATCAGGGAGAGATGTGCTTTATCATACAAAGGGAGAGCTGATCTCATTATCAAAAGGAGAGATGATTCCATATCACATAAAGGAAAAATATGATAAAGGGAGAGATTATATCATTATCCATGAAGAGAAGTTCCTAAGAATCAAAAAGAAGAGTTAATCAATATTCTAAGGGAGATAAATTGATTACATATGAAATATCCATCTAAGGGAGAGAAGTAATGAAGGGAGAGAGTTCAGACAAAGAGAAAGATTTATGTCAAAGGAAAAAGAGATTATCAAGAAGAGGAATAGTTAAGGTAGAAAATATATCAGAACAGAGATATTAGATGATACATCTATCCAGAGAAGGGATTGAAGATTGAAGACAACCACTCTATAAGAAACAAATCTAAGCTATTTTTGAGCTTACCGAGAGCCAGACATTTGTAATAGTTACATTAGGAAAGCTTGATGAAACTGTATATTTCATATTGTATTAGTGATTGTATAGTATGATAATGTAGTATGTTTTCATTAATGCCAAATGGAGAGATTGATGACATGTAACTGATTGAATGTTTGAAAATGTTAAGTTGATCACCAAAATGTAGAAGGATAATGCAAGACATTAAATCAGTTAATGGATTGTATTGTCATTGATGTCAACTTGATATAATCTAATCAGTTATAATCAAAGTGTCAAAGACTTCAGAGAATCAAAGAGAAAAATATTATGCTTTTTGTAATGCATAAAAGACAAGTATTCACAATATGACTTCAAACATTGACAGGCAGTGGACACTGACAGACAAAGATCACCGAAAGTCAAGTCATAGTGATGCCCGAGCAAGAACACTGATGAGCATTACCGACGAGCAGAATCACAAGCATAACTGATAGCCAGAAACATAGTATAAATTGACGAAGAAGCCTGAGGTGAATTGGAGTGTTGACCGAAACTATCAAATAATTAAACACCAAAATTAACTTGAGTTCAAAAATGAAAAAATATCTAGCTGGCAGAGATAAATATAGACTTAACTGGTAGTTATCTTTGTTTTCATTGACAAGATAAAACCTGGGATAAGTAATGGATTTAAAGTTGTTTTTTCCAGTTGGCAAGAAGATCTCAGCGAGATAAAATAGGAGTTTTGCTTTAAATCTAATTGGCAAGAATTGTGGATAATGCCAAGGTCAAGGAGATCAAGAACCTAACACTGGTGATATCATGTCTATAAAGATACAACACAATTCATTACAAATTGGTGTGGTGGGTGAATGAATGGAAGAGGATGTTGAAGAGAAACTGATGAAGAGCAACTTCATACAATCCTAATCAACAAGTTGAGGAAAGGGCTCAAGTTTTCTGTAGACACTGATCAATAGAGCACATCATCACCGAGCAAAATCAAAGTAGAGAAAAGGTATAAACTAAGATATATTGATCAAAATAGTTTTATGAGATTACAATAGATCTAAAAATATGCAAGTATAAGTTGTATATGTGAATAGATCATACTGTTTTAGTTTAACCATTGATTCAGAAAGTCTCTTAACCGAGCATGATTTAAAGATCCTTTCTATATTGAGATACATCCCAAGGAGTATCAAAAAGTTTGATCATGAAGATAGCATGAGATGTCAGATACCTATTGATAGGCCAAGTGAGTGTTTGATCAAGGAAGGTAGCATAGAGATGCTCGATATCAAGTGATAGACTAAAATTTTAAATCCTCTAACAAGGTCACACATAATAGTGTGTTTGTAACCTTTAACAGGGTTGGCTCTTCACTGAGCTCACTTCAGAAGAGTGAAAATTTTGGGTTACCAGTCCCAAGTGGTTTTTCCCTTAACAAGGTTTTCACATTACAAATCCATGTGTCAAAGTGTTTATGAGTCATTACTTTAGTGTTTTGCATTACACTTAACTTAATTGGATTTAAGGGTATACTCCAGATAATTTACTGTCTTTTGGTAAAATTTGATAAAATTATTTGGAGGCATTCATCTTATAGGATTGAAGATAACTAGAGGTAGAATATTGTGGTACTAAGTTTTAAGGGTTGATTATTGGAATATTTTTGAGGCCACTGATTCAACCCCCCCTTCTCATTTATTACTAACACATATCTAGTGAATAATATGTTATCAACAAATATCTCTGCTAACAATATTTTGTTTTGTGGTCCTTCTTTGATGTGCAGGCTACTATTATCATTCGTTCTTTGAAATCCAATATTTACTAGGTAACCATGCAGTCTTTCATACCAAGCTCTAGGCACTTGCTTCAGTCCATAAAATGCTTTGTACAGCTTTTAAACCATATACCTTCTGCTAGGATCAATGAATCCTTCAGGTTGTTCAATATAGACTTCTTCTTCTAGGATTTCATTCAGAAATGCAGACTTCACATCCATTTGATATACTTTGTATCCTTTATGTGCAAGATATCCAGAAGAGTTCTGACTCCTTCAAGTCTTGTAATAGGAGCAAAAGTCTCTCCATAATCAATTCCCTCTTCTTGAGCATATCCTTTACAAACTAGTCTGGCCTTGTTTCTAGAAACTTCACCATTTTCATTCATCTTATTTCTAAAAACCCACTTGGTTCCAATCACATTCTTGTCCTTTGGCCTAGGCACAAGAGTCCAAGTTTTTTTCTTCTCAATTTCCTCATTCATTGCCTCTATCCAAATTTCATCATTCAATTTATCTTTAATAGTTCTAGTTTCAAATTCACTTAGTAAATATGTACCTTTGAATTTTTTCCTTGTCATTACACCTTCTGTCTAATCTCCAATTATTTGCTCAGGTGCATGATGCATTCTAACATATCTAGAAAGTATTGGATCCTTCAGTTTTGATTCTAGACTTGATCCACTATGTCTATCATTCTCAAACATTCTTTCACGTTCTTCTGTCTGATGCTTGGGTTCCACTGTCTGTGACTCGGGTCCATCTATCTGTGACTTGGATCCCTTTGTCTATAACTCATTCTCTTCTACCAACAGCTCGATTTGCACAGTTTGCAACTCAGGTTGTACAGTTTGTGTTAGAAAATTCATTGTTTGACAGTTATGTTGTCCAATCACCATTGCTCAAGTCATAGGCATAGTATCAGGTTCATGTTACACAAAGTTTCTGTAGTCTTCAGGCTCTTTACTACTCTGCTCTTCATATCTTTCTACAAACTCATCAATCTTGACATGTACAATTTCTATGAATTTATGAGTAGTAAGATTTAGACATTTGTATGCTTTTCTTTTACATAAGTAACCTAGGAATATTCCTTCATCACTTTTTGCATCTAGTTTTCCATTTCTTGCTTCCTTCAAGATATAACATTTACTTCTAAATACTTTGAAATAATGAACATTAGGTTTATAGCCATACCATAATTCAAAAGGTCTCTGGTTACTACCTTTCTTTAGTTGAACTTAGTTCAAGGTGAACACTGTAGTGTTGATGGCCTCCTTCCAGTATTTGGTAGCAACATTCTTTTCAATTATTAGGGTTTTGGCACAATCCATAATGGATCTATTTCTTCTTTCTGCTATTCCATTTTGTTGTTGTGTACCAGGGGTAGAGACCTATATTTTGATTCCTCTTTCATTATAGAATTCATTGAACTCATTAGAAATGAATTCTCCTCCTCTGTCAGATCTTAGACATTTTAATTTCTTTCCAGTTTCCTTTTCAACTCTTGCAAGATACCATTTAAACTTCTAATTTTTCTCTGAGAAACATGACAGCCATCATTCTGGAATTATCATCAGCAAATAGAATAAAATATTTCTCTCTAGTATATCTTGTTGTTCGAATTGGTCCACAAAGGTCAGTGTGTACAAATTCCAATATTTCATCAGTATTGTAATTCTTGCTTTTGAAACTTGTCTTGCTCATCTTTTTGATTTGAAATTGTTTGCATATTGCTAACTCGGGTTTCTTACAAATAGGAATACCTCTAACTCTCTTGTTTTTTCTTATGTTTACCAAGATTATCAAAATTTACATGACACAACCTTTTATTCCATAGCCAAATTTCTTCTACTTGTGCAATGGAGCATGAACCTTCAGTGAGATCAAGATAGAATAGATTACCTTTTGTTTGCCTGACAATTCCAACTAGGTTCCCTTTACCATCCAGGAGCTTGGCCTTACCATTCATGAATTCTACCTTGAAGCCAATGTTTTTCAACTGTGCTACACTTAGTATATTTCTCTATAGTCCTTCAACCCAATAAGAATTATAACATTTGATTTCTTCTGTCAGAGTAATGCAACCTTTTTCCTTTCACATAGCAGGGTTCATCATTCCCAAAAATGACACTCCCACTATCATAGCATTCAATATGTTCAAATTTTGTCTTATCACCATTCATCTGATGAGAACAACCACTATCAATTATCCATAGGTCATTTTTACTGATATGTGAGAAAAGTGTTGTTTTTTCATCTGACTCATCCTTTATAGCAATATAAACCATTTCATCTTCTTCTTCATCACTATCAGAATCCTTAGCAATATAAAAAAACTTGTTATCTTTGTCCTTGTAGCTCTTGTAGTTCTTGAAATATTTCTTTCCTTTGTACATGTTGAACCTTTTCTCATCTTTGTCTTCTTTGTTCGGACACTTGGCAGAAATGTGACCAACCTCATTGCATGAGAAACAAATCAATGGTATTTTACCTTTGTATTTACCTTTGGAAGCTCTCCTTGCAAGTAATGCTTCAGTGATATCTAGATCTTCATCATTGGATTATCATCACTATCACTTTCAATATGCTTCCCTTTTGAGTATCTACCCTTCTTACCAAGGTTTAATTTATCTTTGAATGTAGACTCAAGATTGTTGGAGCTAGGAGAATAATTGTCAAAATTGTCCAGCTCAAAAGTTGTAAGCCTTTCAACTAATGTATCCAGTGTTATATATTTATTGTACCTCATCTCTTGAATAGATGAAACTCTAATAGCATAGATAGGAATTAAAGTTCTTAATACCTTGCTAACCACTATTGTATCTTCAATTATTCCTCTTAAAGCTCTGATGGCACTCACAATCTTCTTGATTCTTTCACTGTATCTTGTAATTTCTTCTCCTTCTTCCATTTTCATCTGGTCAAATTATCTTTTGAGACTTTTTTCTTTGGCTCACTTTACATTTGCATCTCCTCCATGAATGTCCTGTAATTTCCTCCACATATCATAGGTTGTAGGGCAGTCCTTGACTTCATCAAATTTTGAGTAGCTGAGTGAAGAAGCTATATCAATCATCATTATGTTATGAAGCTTCTGTTCCATAATCTGTTCCACATTCATAGTCCATGTTGGTTCCACATATTTGTTGTCCAAAAATTGTAAACCATCATCTCTAATAGTAGATAGATGTAGTTTCATCAGCTCTTGCCATGCAAGGAAGTTGTCTTTGTTTAGCTTTGGGATCTCCCTTCTGTAAGACATCTCTGACCTTTAGCTTAGGCCTTGAAACCCTTTTTGAAAGCACTTTCAGCTCTAATACCAATTGTTTGAAATGAGATAAGTAAATTAGAGGGGAGGGGTGAATCAGTTACTCCAAAACAAATCCCTTGTCCCTTAGATGTCTTAAACAATATAACACTATTACTCAGTTAATTAAGATATTCTTCTGTAACTCGGGTGTTAAAGCAATATTTATGATATCCAATGCAATTATAATTTAGAAATTAAGTGTTGAAACATAAAGCATGAAACAAATAACATATACATAGGTGACACCAAGATTTAACATGGAAATCCAATATGAGAAAAATCACCAATGTAACTAGTTACTATTTTTCACTCTTCTGAAGTGAGCCCTATTAGGAGCCAACCCTGTTAAAGGTTACCAAACACACTATTAGGTGTGACCCTGTTAGAGGATTTAAATCACCCTATGAGGAGTGGCCTTGTTAAAGGTCTTCAACACTTCAACATAGAAATTCTACCTTGTGGGAGGATTTACAAAAATACTTTTAAGTCTACTCTATTAAGAGATTGGAGATCATTGCTACAATTTTTAGAAAGTAACAATGAATTGAACTATATGTGTAAGCAACTATCTTTGTTGATTCATATCTCTGTTCAGATTATAACCAGATCATTGTTGATCAAATATTCTATTCCAGCTCCTAGTGTTTTGTACTCAATCAAAATCCCATCTGATTTTTCCTTCACTCTTCATATCACAGAGCTCCACACTTCTACTTATCTTAAACATTTACACTTGCTCACATTCAATCCAAACTTGACCTTTCATATATATGATAAGCCCTATCAATTCGTCTTGAATATACTTCTAAATAAGTAATAAATCACAATTCAGTTGGCCTCATATAACCAATTAATTATAGAATGTAAACCACTGTTAGTCGGCTAACATTGAATAATCAACTCAGTTAACACTGAGTTTCTTTGATGCTCAACCATGACTAAAATGCCTGAGTGACTAGGTCAACACTGAAAACTCTTTCTATTCACCAATTGTGCTTGGTCTGAATGTAGACATTTGCGTAACATCTTTAAATAAGTGTAAATACATGTGTAACATCAATGACAATACACAATTGAATAATTTTCTTCAACAATAGGTTCATATGGGCTATCAATAAATTGATCATCCAATAAGGATGAGTCCAAAGAAGATGGGGGAACAAAAATCTTAGTATCATCCATAGAATCCTGACTATCCAAGGAAACATCACTTTTAGATGAAGAATCAATATATCCATACAATTGTCGAATGATTGTCCAAGAAATGAAAGGGAACTCAGTGTGTTCTATGTGATGTAGAGTATCCTCTAAAATAGTAATGCACATTAATACATAGACCATGTCATTACTATTCAACCATGTTTTTCTTATCATAGTCACTTGGCTCAGGAACATGTCCATTGAGATAGGGTAGTAGATCTTTCTCAAGATAGTGACTCTTTATCCCTTCTTCCCAGAACAAATAATTATCTAAGGGTTAGCTTGACAAAAAAGGATGAAAATAATTACCAGACATGATTAACCCCTTGTAAATGGAACTATATCTCAATTTGTGACTACAAAAAACACATTAGAGATAACCCCCAAACTAATGAAATTTTTTCATTATATCTAATATTTTTGATCTCCAATACCTACAAAGAAATTGATGCTCTTTCTTCCTAGCACCCGTGGGCTCTGATACCATGTATATTTTGTAGGTAATCTTGCAAAATGAATTACAGACCTAGCAAGGAAAAAAATAATGTTGAAATAAAAATACTAAGAGGGGAGGGGTGAATCAGTACCTCTAAAACTTTTTGTGGTTGGCCCATTAACCTTTGTGTCATCAAATTTGTATATTCCTATCTATCTATTCATCTTTATATATGTATGTGAAATCATAATATAAGTTCTTTACATGTGTAAACATTCAAGAAACATTCATGAAAAAAAATAACACATAACACATGATATGATATCGCAGAGAACTCTTGTTAGGAAGTAAAAACCATGGTGGGGATGTCTACCCACAAAACTTCACTATCCGGAGATAAGAAGGGAGCCGGTAAAGTCTTACAATTGATCACTTCTGATGATCTACCCTATTAAGAGTATTAGAGTAGAGACCTGTTAAGATCTACTTCGTTTGAAGCTTTAGCAACACTGTTAAGTGTGCACTCTGTTAAGAGATTTATCAAAGAACTATTAAGTCCACCTTCTACCAAAGGATTTTAGTTTGTGATGCACTTGTTTGAATGCAACTATAATAAAAATGTTGATTTGATAGTGAATGTAATCTCTAATTGCTGATAATAGATCTTGTATTGCTTACAATTTAAATGTAATCACCTTGATTGATTGAGTGATACATTGTCTCTGCTCATCGGTAGCCTTTCTATGTTCTTGATAACTGATTTGATCTATTTTTTTACTTTGCATAAATTCTTTTCTGCTACTTAGATGCTCTCCATGACTTCTATCATTTATCAACTGATTACAAGTCTCATTTATTACAAATGATTGAACATCTATTTATACTAGTTTCTATCTCTATTCTTGATTCACGCTTTTCAAATTAACTCTAGATCTAAGGTTTACAACTTGACCTTGATCTTTAGTTAGATATGTTTTAGATCCATTAGGATGCTTTAAAACATTCACAATTTTCTTGCTTGACCCTCAAGTAAAGCTTTAAAACAAATAAAACTCTATAAATATAATTACAAATGTTTTATCTGATGTGTAAGGTCAGATCCACTTTTTGCGGGTTTTGTAACTAACTGTCAGTTTTGATGGTCAGGCTACTTTATCAGTTCTGTTGGTTTTGTACTCCGTCGGTGTCCCTTAATTAAATTGTTTGTCAGGTATTCCTTTTCTACTTTGTCAACGATGTTCTCAAAATTGTATCGTCGGTTATGCTTGTCATCAGTTTGACTCTTGTCAATGTTCGTCAGGCAATTCTATACTTAGCATTTTCATGATAGACATTTTCATCTTGTCATGTGTGCTTGTTGTCCGCCGGTTATTCTTATATTGATGACCTTTATCATGTTTTCCCCTTTAAGTATTACTAATGGCAAAGCTTAATGTCATCAATCTCCCCCTTTGACATTAGTATCAAAAACTGATATGTGCAATATACTTAGATGTATTAATATGTACGTCTGTGTATACTTCTTCCTTAGTCATGAAATGACTCCCCCTATGCATATGTCGGTAAGTGGAAGTTTTTGTACATATCTATTCTTGTTGTAAATACAGTATACATATCCTCATATAGTATTTTGTACATATGTATACATTCCTCCTTTTTCTACTAAATTATATTGTACAAATGTATACATTCCTCCTTTTTTGATAATGAGGGCAAAGGTACTTACAACTTTTCAAAAATGTGAGAGTGTGAGGCTTTGATTTCCTCCATCATTTTCTCCCATTTATCCTTTAAATTCTCAAGAGCCATATGCTCAAGTGATATCCTCACATGCTTTTCATATATGTTGTCTACCACAGACATCTTTGGGGTTGAGATCAGATTTCTTGCATCTGTAATATGTTGTTGCAGAGTGGTGAGGTTCAGAAATATCTGTAATATGTTGTTGCAGAGTGGTGAGGTTTGGAAATATGTGAGCTTGTAGCTCTATAACCTCATTTCTAAATTGTGTCTCTACATCCCATATTTCTTGTCTCAATTTTTTTACCTCTGTGATCTTTTCATGATGCGGCTTTATTATGTTTGCATCAGAGGTTAAACTTAGTTCACTAGCTGTTAGATCTGAATCTAGTTGTGATAATTTTTCACTACTTTCTTTTGTGAAATTTTCTAGTGTGCACAATTTCTGAACTAAGGTAATAGCTTTATAAATCATAAGTTCTAATTGACTTGCTAGTTTAGAGAGCTTTACCTTGTTCTCTGCCACTTCTTGGCTGATCTTCTCAACTAGTTTGTGTTGATACTTCATTTCTACTTGTTCTTCCATCACCTTCTCTGCATCTACATTTTGATTTGTGATGGCATCGATAAGAAATTCTATTTGTTCCATGACTGATATGTCATTTTCTATTTTGATATCCAGAACAAGTTGAGGTAGAATGTCCCTTGCCTTATCAAGTGTTTGGGCTTCCCTATGTGCCTTTTTTTCATTTTCTCTTGTATTGCTTTTCTTTGACACATCAATCCAAACTTTTGAAGTGCTTTAGTATCTAAAGTAGATACATCCCACTTGGGTATCTCAATTACCTCATCAAGTGTTACAACCAAGATATCTTTCTTCAATACCTTCTTCTTCTTCTTCTTCGGCTGGGAGGCTGATTCGTGTACTACCATTTGTAAACCTTGAGATTGGATTGATTTGGTAGGTGAAGGTCGAGAATATGAGGCATCTTGTTGTTTCTATTCTGAGTCCACCGGTTGGTTTTTTGAAGACATCTCTTCATTGGCCTTGGGTGTATCAACAAATTTATCTTCCTTTTCATTCATGCTTTCATCCTTCTTGACTTCTTCACTCTTTTCTTTCTCTTCATCCTTTCTCAATGTTTCATCTATTTTATTATCTGCTCCTTTGTCTTTTTCAGTAGACACCTCTTGCTAAGTGTCAATTTCATCCTTCATCTCTGTATTTGTATCTTTTTGAGTATCTGATACATCTTTATTTTTATCATTACCCATGTCTATGGGTATATCATCATCTTTCTTAGATGATTTCTCCTGACTTGAGTCAATATCGATAGCTTGTATCAAAATTTCCATGTTGGTCGGTGTATTGACCTTTGCAGTGTCAATAGTTGTATCCTGTCCATCGATATTTCCCTGTGCAACATTGATATCTTTATCTTTTTGCACTTCTTCTGCAGGGTCTTTTCCTGTAGTGTCATTGATAATGTTATCCAACCATGATTCATCATTGATATCATCAGTTATGTTACCTTTTATTGTCAAATCTACTTTGGTAACCTCTTCTTCATTACTCAAGTCAATATGAATTAGACTTGGTGGATTTTGGCTTTCCCCACTCTGTGTTTTGTCAAGAGTAGTGTCAGACCATTTTTCATCTATAACTTTAGTATGTTTGGGGCTTGCTAGATCACTCTCTTCTTTATCCAATTCCATAGATGATCCATCTTGTATATCCTTGATGATGATGTTTTCCTTCTCCAGGCTAGCTTCCTTAATGGACTGGTTAAGTATCTTGCACTACTTTTTAATGTTGTCTTGATCAAGATCAATTACCTTCCCTTTGAGAAATTCATATGCTCTCATTTTTGGTGAGAACTGCTTTTCATACTTCTTCATCATCTCACTTATTTCTTCCTTCTTTGAATCTCAAGGCATAAGAGTAACAAGTACTCTTTCTCTTATTTATTTTTCCTGATGCAGATCAAATGTTTATCTAGCAGACAATCTCACTGATAGTTCCTTAGGAATGTCATATTCTAAGAATTGTAGTGGAACATAATGATGTTTCCACATTTTAACTATAATAGCATCTTCGATCTTGTTTTGATCCTCTAAATCAAATTTTCACCATTTCCTAATGTTTGGATCAGAAATAGACTATGATTCTGATATGTTCTTACATATTTCATTAATTATCTTTGGAATCAAGGGTTCTTTCCCTTTCTGCACATCTATGTCAGCTTCATCCATAGATGTGTCTTCTATATCCTCTTTTTTCCTAACCCATTTCCTCCTTTTGGTTTATATTTCCTTAGGTGAGACCATTTTTCCCTTGTAGGTTCTCACTTTTCCTTTCTTAAGTGGTGAAGGAGTTAGTTCCTTTACAGTTTTGCTTCTTGTTCTTGAAGCGATTGTTGTTCTTGCTTTCTTAGGTGGAGGTAGAGGTGGTGAATCAGACTGTGTATGCTCTGATTCATTCTTTTTTGTTTCTTCACCGATAGGTGACTGACCCTCAGTTTCTTCCTCCTTTCCTTCTATTTCCTCTTCACCTTCTTCAGTAACTATAAATTTCTTGGTTAAGTTTTTAACCATTTTTTTCTTCTTGTTTATAATTTTCTTGACAACAAGATCTATCTTGATCTTTGGTTTGGCTTCTTCATAAGTGCCAAATCTTTCTTTCTTGTTGTCAATTGGTTCATTCAATAGTGCCTTGATTCACTCAGTGGCTTGTCCTGTTTTGATCTCATATTATAAATTTGATAGCCAAGAATTCCTAGGTATTACTGGTTTGATATGGGTAAAATCAGTATCTACCATAAAACATATATCCTCTTTGTATTCTTCTATCAAACTTTCAGGTATCCTAGTTATTGCTTGCACCTTTTCTTTAAATCCTTTGAAATACTCATTCATTAGGTCATCAAAATTTGTTCCTAATGACTCTATATGCTCACATATCTGTATGGTTACAGGTTTGCTTGTATCCCATACCACTTTGCCTATGGAAGGAAAGTATTCTTAGAAGTAAAAGAATATGCACATAATGAGGGAACCAAACTTACAAGTGTTTGTCTTTGAAGATCTTATGGTGTTTATGTTCTCCTCGAGTTGATTCAACAAAATTTCTTCAAGATCCATCTTCTTTCCTTGTTTGATGATCTCGTGTGCTATGCTCATAGCAGTGCTTGCTATGTTGTTCATTCTGCTGGCCTGGAAGATCTTGTATCCTACCACACATGCACCAAACTTGAGTTCCTTGTCGGTGATAGTGCTACCTTGAGAGCTCTTTTGTCTGATTTTGCACCAGTTATCTTTTCCACTTCCTTCAAGGATGGGTGCTTGTGAGCTTGTGGTTTGTCAATTGTAGGATATCCAGTAACTACATGAATAACATCCTTTGTTATTCATTTTGGCTTATTTAGCCATAATGTCTGGTTATGCATTCTAGTAAGAACTATCTGTATCCATTCTGTCTTAAAAAATATGGGAAAGTGTAATGCATTCATGAGACCTTTCACTTCCAAATGCTTGTGCTCTTCTTCCAAGTTTCCAACTTCATCACAAAGTGCCCTATAGGCATTGTCTAGGTCCAGATCTCCTAATTCCAAGATCTGGCAATGTATATAGGACCTTACATCCTCTACCAACAAAATCCTAGGTGGAATTCTGGAGAATATTCCAGAATCGTCAGGTTCTGATGTGATTTCAGGGTGAATCTTGTATTTAGGTTCAACACAAGAGCCTCTGCTAATAATATTGATCATTTTCTTCTTATCCTCTTTCAACTTTTCAGCTCTAGAAGTAGATGCCATCGTTTTCAAAATTTTAGGGCTTTCCGTAATTTAAACATTGCGGTCAGTGAATGCAGGTACTTACTAAATCTCTTTGATCACTCATGAATCCTTTGAGTTGAGTTGGAATATTTCTGAGGTCGCACTTCAATTTTCTCTCCAATCACTCTACTTAGCTTTGCTTGGTTGCTCAAAAATTGCGGGTGCGAAATGAGTTCTTCCTTCACACTTTTATAAATTTTGTGCCCTAAGTTGTCATTAATGCCCAACAACTCATCAGTATACAAAGACTAAGTTTTTTAGTTGAGGCATAAGTAACATCTTTGGTGTAGGCACAAAGTGTTAGGGTTGCTAGCAGCTTTGGTGACTTTACCGATGATTGTCAATAAAATGGCGATGACAACTTATATTAGCTCAAGGATTACCAATGTTCGTCGGTTTACATTTAGTGACTTGGCTTTTTGTAATGACTGATACATTTTGGTAAGTAGTGTTAACTTTTCTGTGTGTGTTTACCGATGCTAATTTATACCCATTAACTGATGGTTGTTTTTCAATAATATTACAAGTAACAATATAGTGCATCTTCAATAATGCTAATTTTGTCTATATGATCAATATGTAAATGCAACCGACACATAATATAGCTTGTCATAATGTAGTTCCATACTTATGAAATTTAGTTGGAGATAGTGATGCCACCAGATCTATTGGATGGGGCGTCATCATTTGCATTGCTTGTTCCAACACCTTTAGTGTTTGTGGCTTTTACCTACATCTTGTTTCTCATCTTCTTAATGTCATTAATGGTGTTTCCATTGGGATAAGTGCTTGTTTCTGTCAGTCGGTCTTTTCAATATTTTATCACATGTCCAACCTTATGATAATGTAAACATGCCATACCTGGATTGAACCATCATCTTGGTTTTCTAGTCCATTTTCTCATACAGTTGGCAGATATATGACCATACCTTCCACATGTTGTGCAATTTACCCATGTGTTATAGTTCCAAACATATGAGTTACCTACTTTTGTTGGTTTGTAGCCATTATCAGGTTCTTTTGGTCTGCATGCTTTCTTATTCTTTTTCTAGCATTCCTGATATGTATGTCCATTCATTTTGCAGGTAGGACAGTACTTGTCCATGTAGTTTTCCTTCATTGGATATTTTTATCTTGGATCTGCATTCATATGCCTTATGTCCTTGCTTGTGACATTTATAACAATTACCAATGAAAGTAGATTGTGATTGAGGAATATCTTTCATTTTATTTCTGCAAATGTTTGAGGTGTGGCCTGGTTTTCCAGAGTGATTGCATGACAGCTTCTTGGTCCTTGGAGTTGCATAAACATTCCTTTGATCTAATTGATTAGATGATTCTCCATTGTCGGTGTAACCTATTCCTATGTATTTGTTGAATTTTCTTTGACCGTCAAGGAAATCATCCATTATTTTATTGCTTTCTTCAGATTTCTTGATCAATTCATTGTGCTGATTCTGAATTTTGACTTCATGCTTTAGTTTCTCATTCTCTTCCCTTAGCTCACCGATGATCTATATTCTTTCAATAAGTTCAGCATTTAATCTATTTGCCTCTTGACTCATAAAAATAATCTAGTTGGTAATCTCATGGTGATGATCAGTAAGTCTTTGAATCTTTGATTCTTTTTCTTGTAGCTTCTCAGTGATTTTCCTCCTATCATCAATAGCCAATGTTCTCTCTGATTCAGCTTTTCTTGAATCATTCATGACATCAATCATTTTTACCATCTGAGTCACTTGACCGATTTGCAACATCTTTATTTGCTCTGTTAGATGTAGATTGACTTCTTGTAGACTTGTGATCTCTTCTACTAATGTGTTTGAAGCTTTGCTTGTTGATGATTCAGCATAGTTGAAGTAATCTGGGATCTCCTCTTCTTGATAATATTTTTCATTAAGCCTAGTTGTCATGATCTTTCTTTCATCAATCAACTTTCTCATGCTTACTCTCGCCTCTTTATACTACTCATAGTAAATCTGAATTTGCAATTTCTCATTCTTAATAGTCTTGTCCAATCTATACTTTTCCATTGTGTGGATCTTTTCTCTTAAGTCTTTAAGCTTTTCAAGAAAGATACTTATCTCTAATACCAATTGTTGGAATTATTGGAATGATGTACTGAGAGGGGAGGGGTGAATCAGTACCTCTAAAACTTTTTATGTGGTTGGCCCATTAACCTTTGTGTCATCAGATTTGTATATTCCTATCTATCTGTTCATCTTTCTATATGTATGTGAAATCATAATATAATTTATTTACATGTGTAAACATTTAAGAAACATTCATGAAAACAAATAACACATAACACATGATATGATATGATATCGTAGAAAACTCTTGTTAGGAAGTAAAAATTGTGGTGGGGATGTCTACCCACAAAAATTCACTATCTGTAGATAAGAAGGGAGATGGTAAAGGCTTACAATTGATCACTTCTGATGATCTACCCTATTAAGAGTATTAGAGTGGAGACCTATTAAGATCTACTTCATTTGAAGCTTTAGCAACACTGTTAAGTGTGCACTCTGTTAAGAGATTTATCAAAGAACTGTTAAGTCCACCTTCTACAAAAGGATTTTAGTTTGTGATTCACTTGTTAGAATGAAAATACAATATAAATTTTGATATGATAGTGAATGCAATCTCTAATTGCTGATAACAGATCCTATATAGCTTACAATGTAAATGTAATCACCTTGAGTGATTGAGTGATACCTTGTCTTTGCTCGTTGGTAGCCTTTTTGTGTTCTTGATAACTGATTTGATATGTTTCTATACTTTACATGAATTCTCTTCTGCTACTTAGATGCTCTCCATGACTGCTATCATTTATCAATTGATTACATGTCTCATTTATTACAAATGATTGAACATCTATTTATACTAGTTTCTCGCTCTATTCTTTATTCACGCTTTTCAAATTAACTCTAGATCCAAGGTTTACAACTTGACCTTGATCTTTAGTTAGATATATTTTAGATCCGTTAGGATGCTTTAAAAAATTCACAATTTGCTTGCTTGACCCCCAAGTAAAGCTTTAAAACAAATAAAACTCTATAAATAGAATTACAAATGTTTTATTTGACATGTAAATTTGTAACTGCCTATCGGTTCTGATGGTCGGGCTGCTTTATTAGTTCTGTCAATTTTGTACTCCGTCGGTGTCCCCTAATTGAAATGTTCATCAAGTATGCCTTTTATACTCTATCAGCGATGTTCTCAAAACTATATCATCGATTATGCTTGTCGTCGGTTTGACTCTTGTCAATGTTCGTCAGGCAATTCTATACTTAGAATTTTCACGATAGACATTTTCATCTAGTTGGGTATGCTTTTTGTCCACCATTTATGCTTATATCGATGACCTTTATCATGTTTTTCCCTTTAAGTATTACTAATGGCAAAACTTAATGTCATCAAATTTTTCAATAACCAAGTTTCAAATGACCTTGTGAATTCCCAATCGTTATGATGCATGTTTGGTCTAGGTGGGCCCAACTAATTTCTTTTCATTAGGACACAATTGGACCCCTAGACTTGTAAAACTTCAATTGTATTCATCTGGGGAAAAAACATGAAGTGGTTTATCATTTAAACTTGATTTCTCACCTATTCTACAAATGCTCAAAATAACCTAGCTGGTAGCCTATAGAAATGCTTTCAAAAACTGACTAAATCTCATCATGAGACCACAAGATCAAATAGGCATGCTCACTGATGTTGTGAAAATTAGTCTACCAAATTATTTTGCTCGATATAATTAGAATCACAATATATTATTATTCAAATTTGTTCACTTAACTTCTTTTGAAACTACACTTGACAAAACCCTTTTGGACCCCATCAACTTCAAGCCTTGAAAAAATATCAAATATCCTCATGAGAATGTGCAACTTGGTGGATTAGCTCATTTAAATCCAATAATAATGTGTGATAGGGGGTTTCTCACAAACCCATTTGTCCTACAAGATATTAATGGTCAAAGTGGACCTCTCTGAAGCATTTTGGAAATGCGGAACAAACCTTTATAAATTCCTTCTAGTTTTGGCTCTAAAAAAACATTAAATTGAATCATAAAATTCTGCAATTGTGCACAGGTGTACATGAACATTGTGTGAATCATGAGATCCATTCCATTTCACCCAACCATCAATTGGTTTTAATATATAAACCTTCAAAGCAGCCAACCCTGACAGACTCGAGAATTTGTAGACAATAAATACAAACAATTGCATTTTCTTTTGAGGTTGTAAAAATATCAAACAAGGTCATGAAATTCTAAGAATGCATACAAGAGTATATGAATAAGGGGGAAATTACATGAAACAAATTTTTTCCATGAAATTCAGCTAGTAGTGAAATATTATTCTTTGAAATTGACTACTCTAGTAGATTCAACAAGGTGCTGACAACAAACTTTTCCAAAATACATAAACTTGGTACTTGGAAAATAGGTCAGACCTTACTATGGGGGTTGTGAATGGACATGTGGACTCACTAATATATAACACATGAACATGATCCAAGAATTGTTTTGCATGGAAAATACATGATATTAATTTATTCACCATCAAACTAGGCTACTCCATAAAAATTTGCAAGGACATTTCTAGGTGATCCAACTAATTTTTCACATCATGGGCACTTCAAATTTTGCCAAAATTTGTATAGTCCAGCATACTAATTCATACTCCATATAATTATATATGTGTTTTCAACAATTAGTATCAAATTCAAGTTCCTTGGAAAAATTGTGACAACTTAAAGTTGATCCGAGACAACACACAATAGTTCATGAAGGTGTTTCTTCAACCAAGGTGCCTTTGTTTGATTGATCAAATTATGCATTTTGTAGAGTAAGGATGAAAGCCTATTTGATAGCTTTAAGGTTTGATGTTTGGTAATTTTTTGTATATGATTATGATATTCCATAAAGATTTCCAAGAGATCAAGTAGGAAGGAGAGCATGTGAGACAAATGTAAAAGCTATGAATTTTATTTTACGTTGTTTATGTAAGTTTGAGTTTATGAAGATAATGCACTACAAGACTAAAATAGAGGTCTAGGACAAGCACAACAATATATATGAAGGCATTGATAAATTCAAGGAAGAAAAACTCATACCTATTGAGTATTGTTTGAATATCTCAAGATGGAGGAAGATAATATCATTGCATATCTACTCTAGGTTGATGAATTTTCCACTACCATCAAAGGATTTGGTGAAAAAGTGAAGAATCAATGATTGTCAAAAAGGTACTCAAGTTCCTTCCCTTTATGTTTTATTCAAAATTCTCTATAATAGAAGCCAAAGATTGTATTAGTATTATAATGGATGAGTTATTTAGGATTATAACTGCATATGAGATGAGGATTGTGGAAATGATAATATTTTGAAAAGGAGATAAGTTTTAGGGCATCAAAGGAGAATGAAGACTTGGATTATAGAGAAGATTTAGATCCAAAAGAAGAAAATTTCATGAGGAGGTTAAAAAGAGGTTCCATCAACTATAAAGGTAAGTAGCCATTCAAATGTGGTAAAATTGGTCACATTGTGTCAAATTTTTCTTTCAAGACAGATAGTGATAAGATGTCTCAAAATAAGATGAGAGATGATTTATATGTTAAATAGATGGCTACTCATTTGATGAGAATGATTAGTACTCCTTTAGAATCGAACAACCTCTATTCATGGCATTGTAAACCATAGATGGTAATGTAGAAAAATGTGTTTTCCATAAATGAAGATGATGTTGAAAAAGGAACTTCATTATGCTCATGGAGTGATCAAGAATCTTAAGAAGAGAATCGCAGTGGACATTAAAGTGAGATAAATTATCATAGCATCTTGAAAGAGCTAAGAAGTTTTTCATAGATCTAAAATTCTAGATTGAATAAGGAAAGGGGATTAAAGATATATTGACTAAAAGATTAATAAAAAATCAAGAAGTGTGAAAATCTTGAAGTGGAAGTGGAATCCTTGAAAATTGATTGGAGATATAAAATAGTCAACTGAGCAAGAAGTTAAGGTTCATAAAGAGTATTTTGATCCTAGATGTGGCTATCTACAGTGACCACCACACATCAAGATCGGTATTGGATTTAACAGAGAATGGAACAATAATGCTACTAAGCATTCCATGAAGATAAGTAAAAATACCTAGATGAGTATGGCTCTAGATGTTTAGAACTAATCAGTATAAGCTAACAAGGGATAGGAAGAAATAAGGTGAAGGTTCATTCATATTCAAAGATAGAATATAATATATGGAAGACAAAATCTAGGGAGACAAGCATACATTGCTAGGTTAAATAATTATTTTATTAATTATTATTTTAATCGTAATCATTTTGAACATAAGGGAATAGATTATAGAAGGTTTCCTACAAGGAAGAATAATTTCGTAAGAATAAATGTGTTTACTCCTTTTCTTGATTTCAATATCTTGCGTTACAAGTTCAATATTTTTTGAAATATTAAAAGAAATTGTTCAAGTGGTTTTGTAAATACTTCTAAACCAAGTAAAAGGGAAATTATCTCTACTAATCAAATGAATGAGTCTAAAAAGGTGTGAAAATATAAACAAGAGGAATGGACATTTGAAAAATCAACAGTATCTCATATTAAATTATATGCACAATCTAAGAAGAGTGGTGGATCTAATGATAAAGGCTACATAACTTCAATCACTATGGAGGAAAATGAAATTTAAGAAGAATTTTCCAAAAAACCTGATGTGGAAAGTAACAGTACAAGAAGTGATGACCTCACTATGATCAAATAAATAGTATGCTACTAGGGACAAAATGATGAGATTCAACGAGGGCATATGAAAAGTGCATATGATGATAATTTTGAGTGTCTTAACTGAAGATAGAAGTGGCATCTCCCTCCTCTATTATAAATGAAGTATAGGATCAGGGGGAGTGTTCACTTCCTAACATAAGAAGTGTTGGTGGTATTGTGGAGTAGTGAAGTGTGTTTCAATGATTGAGTTGTTTAAAATAGGAGGGAAGTGTTGTAAAGTAATTCATTTAGGATTGTTATGGAACACTTGAGGGTTGTCATTTATGGAAACACATCTGGTATGGATGGTCGCTTGGAGTGGAACATAGTTTTGGATTTAAGGATTGCAAAATGACTAAGTATAGAAAGCAGAATTACAGAGTATAGCAGTATAGTTTTGGCCAGCGAAGATAGTATATGATGAATGGTGACATGAAAGCTTAGAGGAAGCTATTTTTGGATATGTATGACCTTCTATTAAGTTCTCTTGAGTTTTGGTGTTGATCATAGTGAGATACATATATTTGAAGACATGCAAAGACAGAGTAACAGTGATACAAGGGAGATGAACAGTCACGATGATTGAGGGAGTATAATGTGAAGTCCTAACATGCTAGGTTGGATTTGGATTATGGATTACCTATGTTTTGATATTGTATGGTCTCTGAATTGGTAATTAATTTTTGTATAAGTATTAATTCTATTTTTTGATGTAATTAGAAGTTGACTAGGTAATGGAATAAGATATATATATATATATATAGAGAGAGAGAGAGAGAGAGAGAGACAGAGCTTTTGAGAAGTGAAGTGTATGTATGTGTGTATGAAGTGTGGAAAATGAGATTATGTGGATGTGATGCATGGATGCATTGTAATATCAAGATCAGACAAATGGTGATGTGAGCTACAATAGGAACTGCCTAAGCATAGCAGATTCTTGTATTATTCATTCTTGATAAACCATTGTAACATACTTATTTTTCTGATTGTATGAGAAGTGAGCTTAGTATACCTTTAACAAGGTTTTGTATTCCTCTTACAAGGAAATGTGGTAATGTAATATTCACCTCCTAACAGGGATAGGTCTTCTAATAGGGACATAATAATTTTAGTGCATATTTGTGGGTACCATCCCCACTATGGTTTTCCCTTGGCCAGGGTTTCCTCAACAACAATTCATGGTGTTATGAGTTATGTTTTGTGTGTTTATCTTCTTTTCATTTAATTATTTATCTGGTTAAGTTGGAAATTAATAATTTCATGTTTAAAGTGATGTAATAGTGATTCACTCCCCCCCCTCTCAGTATTACTTAATCCTAAATATTGGTATCAACGCTTTTGGCCCTTGGAGAGAAAGCTTAGCAGCTTAATGGAGATCAAGATGGATTCTGAAAGTTTGGAGGAAAACTTTGAAGCAACACTTGAAGACCTTGATAAGGTTAAAGAAGAGAATGGTGACTTTAAATTCAAATTGAGAAGAGCAGAGGGCTTCATCAAGAAACATAGAAAATCTTGAGCTTTCCATAATCATAGACAAGATCTTATGGATAAGATAAAAGAGGATTTAGATAATGATACTTTATATTAGATAAAATAGCTTGAACAAGAGAAATATACTTTGAAGCTTAATCATGAAACTACTTCCACTCAGATGACTAATGAGATTCAATAGGACAAGGATGCTAGAAACAAAATTGAAGAAACCTTTAAAATGTTAATATTCATATGGGACAAATGAATACTGAACTTGATCACTACAAGAACAAGTATTTGGAAATAGAGAAATATAATCAAATCATAAAAGGTGAACTTTTTGAGGCTAAGAAACATATTGACAAACTTCACTTGAGCAGTGACTTGATCGATGAACAAAGAGACAGACAGAAACCTAAAGGAGACATGACTAGAGTTGGCTTCAATGAAGCTGAATGTTCAAAGAATCAAGAATAAAAATCAAAGGTAAATATTGATGAATAAATACCTACACTTGAAGAACCTAAAGATCATATCAAACCTTTCAGAGGTAGATCTTTTGGATGTAACAAGAATAGACACATGAAGAGAGACTGTAGAAGTAAAATTCCTTACAGATCTCTTGATGGCTATTGCAACAATTGTCATGCATATGGACATAAGAAAGTACAATGTAGGAAACTTGATCAATCAAGAGTCAAACAAGATTACATTAGGGAAGAAACAACATCTAAGATCACATGTTACAAATGCAATAACTTTGGGCACATTGCAAAGTATTGTAAGTTACAAGTTAATCTGAATAGACCACGTCCTAAATGTTACAAATGTCACAATCCAGGATGTATTGCAAAGATTTGCAGGTACAATGGAACTGATAACAGAAGATTACCACCACTTATGGTTATAAAGAAGAACATTAGTGATACTGGTAAGAGTCTTGCAGAATATATGGATGAATTCAAGAGCCATTTCAAAAAACCAGAAGATGAAAATAGTGGTAAGGTATGGAAGATAAAAGAAACAAGTGAGGTATTGGTTCATGGAGATTTAGTAGATGCTAATGAGCCTTTACCTAATGCTAACATTTCTACATCAACCTAGATGGCCAAGCACGGCCTTAGGGGAGGATTGGAAGAAAACATCATAAAACTATCCAACCTGTGATTATGAGGAGTAAGCCCTTGCGAGCTTAGGGAGAGTATTTGGAGTTGTTGTGGAGTATATATGTGTGATCATATGGTTTTACAAATCTATATGTTGTGATCGCTAGATTAATAATCGATTGGATTATGTGTAGAGATGAATTTATTGGGAACTGTGTCATTTCTTTACACAACAAAGTATAATGTCAATTGAAATAAATTTTTTATACATCATTTGAAGAAAAGAGCCTAAGGAGTACAGTGTTTAGAGTAAAAGAAGAAAAGAAGCAAGTGCGTTGAGTGTTTAATCAAAGCAGAAATTCATATATCAACAGGTAAAAGGTATTTAGATCTTCTTTGAATCTTTGGTTATGGATACTCTGTTGATTTTTTATTTCATTGAAAGGCCTAGGTATAAATTTAAGAAACACCCATACAAATCAACCAAGTATGACACTGAAGGTGCATTTTCGCAAACACCCTATGGAATTCTACATGTTGAAGACGTTAGGGCTTCCATTCACTATAAGCATGAGTCTCTGGGAGATTATGAGATCTACAAAGAGATGAAATATATGATTGGAGAAGATGGAAAGATGAAAGATGAGTTCACACGTCTTGAGAACCTTAGTATCATGCGGATAACTAAACTTTATGAATTCAACAAAGAATAATGGATTAAGATCATTCTGAGAAGAGTGCACGATCATTTTAATTGTCTTGGGGATCAGCCTGTGAAGATTTGCAGTGACATAATTCATGGTATAACATGATTAGATAATTCTATTCATTCCTGTTGCAGACAATAACACAAAGAAAATGGTGGAAACCCTTGTTGGAGGTTTTTCTGGAAGAATCTCAATATAGCAATAATGCTTGACTCTTATATTCCCAACTTATGATTATGTCAAGAAAATATTCCAATTGATGAGGATTAATCCTCCTTCTCCTTTGATCTCCATAGATTTAGGTGGGTGTACCTTTTATAGATTACTGCTTCTCAGTTAACTTAACAGTAGATTAAGGGTTACACTGATTTGCCTCCTGCCTTTTACTACAAAAATTGATAGCACGCCTTGCAGATGAACAAGACCAATCTTACGTAGAGATTAACAAGCCAGACCATGAACTTAGCAAGGGAAAATAATAGTGAAACAAGTATTCTCATCCTTCTTCTTTTTAGAGTTCTTGACTTAGGAAGGCTAACCTAATGATTCTCTCTCCAAGGAATCAACAAAGTGAATTGTATTCTTAAATAAAATTGATTAAACACATATGTTCTTAATAACATAAATGAAAATGATTGTTTAATTTTATGGATTGATGGTGATAACTACCTTTCAAGTTCAGACTATTTCCAAATCCAGGGCCAATATTCAACTGAACATACATTCACAGAAATGGTTTAAACAACAATACACCTAGAACCCAATTGAAGTACCTTACAAATCATTTGCTCATTCCACATTTAGACATCAAATTCTTATGTAAACTCAGAATCCCCTGAGACTAATATTAATAATTCAATTCTCTCCTTGAAATAAATTCAAAAATAATCTCACCAATACCTTGTAAATAGTGTATTAAACTTTCCTTAAAAATTTCATACACAAGGACTCAGAGATCAAAACACAAGAAGACATCAATAAACATGGAAGGGAATTCCACTATATTCTTATTAAACTACTATCTACTTCAATACATTCAAGAATGACTAAAGACACTAAAACAAGATAGAAATCAGGAAACTAAATTGTAGTTGTGAATTCACCATCCCTCTAAAATGATCCTGGAAGTCCTTTTATAGAAACAAGGACTACAAAAAGATTCAGATCCAATTAGGGTTAGGGTTACAAAAATAAAAATATTACATGATAGAGAATATTAAATCTTTTCAAACATCAATCAGCCCTATCATCCATTCAGGTAAAAAATTCCATGCTCCAGTCTATAAGAAATCTGATCTAGTCACCAACTTGTTGGGAAACTAAAGAATCGTGCCCTGCCAAAGGAATAACAGATGGAATGTCTTTTCTATTTTAATTACCTTAGGATAATTAACCATCAAGAAATGAAAAAACTCAACTTTCCCTCTTTGAAAGGCTCAAAATCTTGGGAATCTGATCAAATCAACAATATAAAACTCTAAAACAAGTCCTCATTTACTATGAAGAACGGAATAGGACAAGACAAGGGTTTAAAATATTGTTTATATGCTAAAAAAAACCCTAAGAAAATAATATCCTCTTAAATACATTTGAATACACCAATCTATCCTCCATACGGTATCCAACAGGTGTAAAAATATAGCCCAGAAGATCAGATCGACCAATTTAAGGTTCTGCAACAAGATGACATGAAACACCACTTGAAAACCCTGAGAAAGATATTTAAATATTTGAAAATAAGTTAAAAAAATACAAATGGCATGGACATCACCATCAATAATCTAGATTCAAACTTTCTTGTACTTTAAAATATAGTCATAGATTCTTTTTAGGTTACCCGGGCAAAACATCCATGATCAGACGCATGTCGATCAGTCGCCAACTCATGGCCTTTGAAAGCACATTCCTCTTACTTTTGCGAGTGAACAAGAGTCATTTGATCCTCTTAGATCTGATTTAACTTATCTTTATTAATTTTGATGACCATCATCCACGTGTCATATTTTCGGGCACTTGCAACCCATTCTCTTAACCACCAATAACCTGCGCGAGTGCATGACACTAACTGCCAACGGTTAGTCGCGCACTCTCCAGCATTTCCTGCTACCTGCCACGACCATGGAGACTGCTAGACAACTTCTATTTTTTCACTCACGCACCAGACCACAAACCTCCTTTGAGCTATGCAACCTCACGACCACCGACCACCTATTGGATCCTCACTCACTTATGACCCTTGGTTGAATATTCTTTTTTGCCTTGCGATTACATGACCGTCGTCGATCCTCCTCCCTAACATCTCCATGTGGCATGATCTTGCACACTCACGGCCCTTTTTCTATCCATCCTTCAACCTCCATGAGTGGATGACAACACATCACTTGTCACCCTCAAACCAAGTCACCACCAAAATACTCCTTCCTATCTTCGAGCCCTCTGACTACGTCACCTCCCGTCCACTGGATTGCTTTCTAAAAGGCTCATGCCTTTTAGGCACTTCATTACTATGGTATGTAATATAAAATATATTAAAGTCTTCCTCCACACAAACAATGTGGGATAAAAATCCTAGAGCAATTCAAACTAGTGAAGGCGCTATGGCTACTCTAATCTTTCGTAAACTTTTCACCTGCATAGAGACCATCAAAAGGAAGAAAAACATAATGCCCTCATTCCTCTACATCTTTCATTATTTTGGACATGTGGTGGATAGGCGTAATGCCTTGAACATTAAAAACCTTCATCTTTATCTATGAGTCATTACGCCTGCCATCTTATTAGAATTAACTATACTACACTTTAATCTCACCCTTGGCTTTAAAATACAGGTCCCATCGACTCAAATAGGACATGTTGCCACATAGTGAAATGGCTTAAACACTAGATTGACTGCATCTTCGCTTCAAGCCTTTAATCTGATCGTCGAATTAACTTTAAGTTGTATCACTTTAATCTCTTCTTCACCAGTGTGTTGAGCCCTCCATGTGCCATGTTTCATTCAGGCTTGATGGCTTAGTCATTAGATCGCAATCATCTCATCACTAAGCCTTTAAGCCAACCATAGGATCTTCTGAAACTTGCTTGCCTTTAAAAATTTTCCTTATGACTTCAGCCGAACCCACTGGGACATGTGTCCTATAGGCTTAATGGATTGATGGATAGATCTCGTTCATCTTGGCTTCAAGTCTTTAAGCCAATTGTAGGATTAAAATGGACATGCTCGACAAATATAAAGGGTAAATTAAGTCAGGGACATAGGACTCAGGGAAATAAAAGAAAATTAATTGACGACTCCATTAAGACATAAGAAAAGATAAAAGGGACAACCCCACTTGGACATAACCAAAGGGCACATTGGTTTCAAGGATCTTAAGTGACCGAAAAGGTAACTTAAAATTTTAATAGACCATGGAGGGCTTAAGACCTTTTTTCAACCAATGGCTATAATTTTGAAATTAGGGCTTAAAGAAACAACAAGAATAGCAGGGTTTTGACCATTTAAACCAAATTTTCTCATAGAGACTTAGGGTTTAAGGCTAGAGATCATTGGAGCTGTGAACCAAGTATGAAAAATGAGAGATTTAGAAAGGGACAAAAAAAATTATAACCCTACACAGGTCCAAACAATATACATTTGCAAATGGACAAAAAATTACCAACAGTGGCTCTAACTGAGGATGCTTGATTGCTAGATCAAGGCAAGAATCCAGATCTCTGGGAAAATAAGACCACAACTACACACTAACCTACATAAAAGCTATGAAACATATACAAATGTACAACCTACAAAAAATGAGCAAACCTAAAACCAACTACCTATATACATGACTACTGTGCATGGAAACTTTCAATTAAAGAAAGGTTCTAGGAATTGTCCATGCATTGGAAATTCCAATACCTCGCCATCCAAATTTCTTAAGAAATATGAAATCTTACCATGTTTCTGATGAATGATATAAGGCCCTATCCATAAGGACTCAAACTTTTTATGTTTCCCTTTATCTTCAGCCTTAGCATTCCACTGTAATACCATGTCATCTGTCTAAAATTTTCTATTATTATCTCTTTTGTCAAATGATATTTCATTCTTTTTTGTCTCTTCAAGTTTTTTTGTTGTCCTTCTCTTTTGATTTCATCCAATTCAACTAATTGGACCATTTTTTTATGCATGGAATCACTTACTTCAAGACCTTCTTCCTCAATGAATTTATAAACAGGAAGTAAATTATTCAATGGTAGCATGGCCTTCATACCATACACCAACTCAAAAGGGGAATTGTTAGTATCCCTTTTCACAGTTACTCTATCAGCCCATAAAGCTAATTTCAACTTAGAATTCCAAGCTCTTTTGTTTATTTACAAAATTTTCTTCAAAATATGTAGAATACTCTTATTACTTGATTCTACTTGTCCATTAGCTTGGGGATGATATGGGGAAGAATATGACATCATAATTCCATATTCATCACATAAATCCTTAAATTCCTCTAACTTGAAACACATAGCATTGTCCATTACCAATTTTATAGGGACACCAAATCTGGTCAGAACATTTTCCATTAGAAAATCAATAACCACTTTACTAGTTTCCTTCTTAGTAGGAATTTCCTCTATCCATTTTGTGAAGTAGTCTGTGGCAACCAATATCCAACTATGTCAACCACTAGATTTTTCTGAAAACTCCCAAATGAAATCAATCCCCCACATGGAAAAAGGTGCGTCAGCCACTACTGGATTTAGCAACAAAGCACCAAAATACTTTAGCTCGAAAGAAAATCTCTAACATGCTTCACACTTTCTTACAAACTTGAAGGAATCTTTAAATAAACTGGGCCAATAATAACCAGCCCTAAGGATCTTATGAACAATAGTTTTGGCAGAGTAATGTCCACCACATACACTAGCATGCATTTCCTTTAGGACCTTTTCAGCTTGCCCCTCATCTAGGTATAACAAAAGTACACCATTTCTATCTTTCCAATATAAATCTCCTTGTACTAATGTGTATCTTTAAGCTTGCAACCTAAGGTTTCTTTTCTGATTATCAGTCATAATCTCAGGGCACTTGGCATTTTTGAGATAGTACATGATATCAACATAATAAGGTTGTTTTTCAATACTGGTCACTATTGAGTCTTGTACTTGTACATTATTTATCTAAACCAAATATATATTCTCCTTTTTCATTAGCTTTGCTAGGCTAATTCCTCTTACTAATTTGGTAATATGGATTTCCAAAATAAATTCTTGAACACTATTTAGCCATTTACATCGTTTACCAGTAACTTCTGATTGAGTAAGAATCTCCTTGATTGTTCGATGAGATACATTTGCAATCACTTTTTCAGAAACCAAATAAGGTCTGAATGACTTCATAGCTTTAACCAAGGCATATGCTTGTTTTCCATCATCTCATAGTTCAACTCTGCAACTTGGAGTGATTTACTAAAAAATACAATGGGATGTACATAACCCTCCTCATCCTTTTGTAATAACACAGCAACAATTGTATGAAAAGATGCAAAAATAATAATAATTAAAATGGCCTACTATAATCAGGAGACCTTAAAATGGGTTCTTCTTGAACTTCCTTCTTGATCCTTTCAAAATAAAATTATGCTTCTTCATCCCATTTAAACTTTGCATCCTTTTTTAACAATTTAATTATAGGCTTAACAATCTCTGCAAAGTTAGCAATAAAAATCCTCACAAAATTAATCTTTCCTAAAAAATATTGTACTCCTTTGACATTCTTTGGAGTAGTGACCTTCTGAATTGCTTCTATCCTCTCTGGGTCAATTCTTACTCCTTTTGACACTATATGTCCCAACAATTTTCCTTCTGCTACTACAAATTGACATTTCTTAGGATTCAAAGAAACACCATATTCCAAAGCTTTCCTAAAAACTTTTCTAAATGTCCACAATGATCCTCTTCTTTCTTGGAATATGTTGTCAAATCATCTTGATAGATCACCATGAATAAATATATAAATTCTTTAAATGCAACATTCTTTTCTCTCTGGAATGTTTCCCCTGCATTTATGAGACCCAAGGGCATCCTAATATACACATATGTTACCCATGGAGTAGTGAATGCACTTTTAAATTGATCTGATTCCTTTACTAATATGTGGTTGTATCCTGAAAAACCATCCATCATTGACAATAAATCACAACCAGTAACTTTGTGCAACATCGCCTCCATGTTAGGAAAGGAACAATTATCTTTCAAAGATGCAACATTCAAGTTCCTAAAATCAACACAAAGCCTTATATCACCATTCTTTTTCCTCACTTTGACCAAATTAGAGACCCAAGTTGAATGTCTTATGGGTTGAATAATCCTTGCATCCCTCAACTTCATCAATTATTATTGCATTTTGGGGGCCAATAATGGGTTGATTGGTCTCTGCTTTTGTCTGAATGGCCTAGTATCTAGTTTTAGTGGGATGTTATGTTGGAAAAGGTCCTCCCTGTTATCTTTTAGGTCCTTGTATGACCAGGCAAACATATTCTTTTGTTTCCTTAACAATTTTATTAGATTTTCCCTAACATGGGATTCTAACCTCCTTCCAATATATGCTATTTTAGGTGTGGTTTCTGATCCTAAATTTACCTCCTCCAAAACCTCAATTTTATCACTGCTATTTTTTATAAATGATCATCTTGATCACTGAACAATGCTTCTTGTTAGCTCTTTTTCTTGCAACACTTACCTAATGATGAGAGTATACCTTTTATACTTGGATGCAACCTCTTTTAGGCAAGAGAAAGGCTAATTTCTAAGGATTGGATAATATCCTTCTTCATTTTTGAGATCCACAGACTCAGGCATGTTTTACCTTTTAAATATTACTGATATCTCAGTCTATTCATTTGGTGGATTGTTTCATTCAGTGGTTATGAACCAAAAACCTCAGTGTAACAACTTATAGAACACTTTAGAGACTGGAATGACAAGCTTAAAACAGAGTACTATAAGCCAGGCTACGGTTTTGAGAACATAAACCAATGACTTAAGGATTTGCATCCTTCTTCCTTTTGATTTTAGGAGGGATAACCTAGTGATTCATTCTTTAAGGAATCAACAAAGTGGACAATATCCTGCTAATATAAGTCCTTAATGAGTTCAGCACATATGTTTTAGTGACAAGTGTGTTTGGAATAATTTTGAATATTTTCAAAACTTAGATGATGATAGATTATCAGAACTACGTCTAGATCAGTGCCTATCCTTTGGGTTATAGAGTCAAAAGCTTGAATTTTTACATAAACAAAACACTATAAGTTTCCTTACAACCTACATGCAATTAGGATAAGTTGCCTTACAAATTATCTTATAACCTCTAACATACTGTATCAAATCCTTAAATACTAATATGCTTCTTGAAACTACTCACAAAACTTAGTTCTTTGAAAGAAACTTACAAGTAATTAGATAGTCACCTTGTAACCAAAATGCCTCAGATTGCCTTACAATCATAACATAAAAAAGCATACACAGGAAATAAAGAGACAACAATAAAGAAGAGTAAAATTGCACAATATTTTATTGATGTAATCCTTCTTTCATACATAAGAAAAATCTTTGAAGCTTGAAAGAACACAGGCACAGATTTAGAAAGATAGATTCTTTACATTATATTTCATCCTTTTTTTAAAATACAACTCTCTTCTATATATAGGTCCTCAACCATCTTGGAATCCCTTTCAAAAGGATGCTACAAGCTTCGGATGGTCTTAGAAAACCTAACCCTAAAACTACAGAAGAGACAAAAGGAAAGAGAGAGAAGAAGCGGTGGAATGACCAAGTCAAAAAGATAAAAATAGATATTCTTTGTTCTTCTCCCGATCTAGCGACTTGAATCTGATAGTATACATGGTAGATGGCAGAAGTTATGTCAAGTCTGGATGACCGTGCTTTTAGATTTACCTACATTCTCCTTTTGTAATAACTGTCCTCTTTATCTCCAATGGTGAGGTACCAAGTAGTCATCCCTACTCATCGTCCAAACTTTCTTCTTCTACTACTGGCTTCTTTCTCTTGGGTGTAGTCATCAACTCCCATGCTTTCACTTCATCATCTAATGGCCACTTGAAGTCCTAAGTACTCTGTATTTGGACCTTCTGCCTGTCCCATCTTGCATCAGTGATATTCTTGATATCTACTAGAAACTTATTGATGTCAGTTTCTGCCTTGAAAGCTTCGTCCAATATCTTATTGAACCCTTCTACATCAATATCAGTTCCTAAAATAAATGC
>MU227423.1:1025928-1041855 GCA_018584345.1 Thuja plicata
AAATAATTGCACCCTAGTAGACCACTTAGTAAAATAGGGGTTGAGGATAGCCAAATACCCCATTACCTCAGTGTGCAAAGCTGGCAATTTGTTATAGGTATTGAGTACAACATCAGCTTTATCTTTTCAGATATCAATTCTATGTTGTAACACACCTTTCAATGCTCTTAAAGCAATTGCATTTCCTTTCTCTTCCTCATCTTTTTCCTCAACCACCTCCTCAAACTTTTCTTTGTCTTCAATTTGTAGGGGTTGTGGTTGTACAGGTACATACATCACCTCAGGCTTTGTTTCCAATTCTTCCATCAATTTCTTTATCATTTCATCCCGTTGGTAAAGTTGCACTCGGCATAATTCTCTATCTTTTGCCAATGCACTAGTCTCTTCTACCAATGTGCTACACCTATCAGATAATTGTTTAGTTTCATCTTCATTCAAGTGAGCCTAGTGTGTCATGATTTGGGATATCTTTAAATCCCCTATATTCTGCATTGTCCACACCATTTGATTGCCCACCATATTTTCCTGAATATTCACTACTTGAGGCTTTTGGTCTTTTGAGCACAAGCTCCACATTGCAAAGGCCTGAGACTTTGGGCTCTACCCAAATCCTTTTATCACATTGCCTATCTGAACTTCACTAGCCATCTTGAGATCTGGCTATTTCCTTATTTGATCAATTATGAAGGCGGATGCTAAATCCCAACCCTCAGCCAATAGTATTCCACTTCCTAGTACTAGCTTCCTGGCATCTTCTGGTGAAATATACTCATTTTTAGGATCATAATTTTGCAAAGCCACCAATGCCTCATTAGTTATGGTCTCTTTGTCATCAACTGTCAGTTATTCTCTTATATTTTCTTTCTTATACCATCTCAGGAATTCTTTGAACTCTTCAGTTATCACAAAGTTATCATCATTCAAAAATTCTTGTTGATGAATCAATCTCTCATTAATACATGCCTTAAGAGGCACTTCAACCTCATCCTCTAAATCAAGATGTTGTTTCTTGCCCTCCCTAATTTCTTTCCTTAGGTTATGATCATATAACCTATTGCCAGGTACTAAGGCCCTAGCCTTATATTTTTTCTTATTTTTCCCTTCAGTTGAAGGTTGTCCTATCTCTAGTTTCTGCCTCTTTGCAGCAGGTTCTTCTATATCATCTGGTTGGGAAACTACTGTCAAATCTATAATGTGGCCCTCTGCTCCCTGCAACTATGGTATTTCATCAATATCTTGCTGTGGTGGAGAATATCTAGTGGGATGTGCATAATCACTGTCACTACTACTGTTATATTCATACTTTGAATGATCAGGTGTCTGAGCACCTTTTTTGTCAAGAACAGTATCAAGCTGTTCTATGAGCACATAATAGTTGTCTATCATGGCTTTAATCCTGTCAAAATATGGGAGATCAGTGTAAAAACCCCCAAAAGCCAACCCATTTCTCTTGATTTTCCTCTCAAGATTCAACAACTCCTGAATCCTCAGTCTTCTTGTATGACTCTCATCTTCATCTAAGATAATCCTTGTTGCATCTTCCTCTATGCATTCACAGTGGACATTAGTATTGGGGATTGTAGGAGTATACAATCTCCTTACCCCTGCCATAAAACCTTCTGGGTATCTATAAGGGGCTTCCCCCATTCTGTATCTTTCCAGCCATTGACCCACTACATAAATAGCACCCTTGCCAATTGTGAAGTTAAAAATCTTAAAATTCCTAGGGGTCAAAGTCCCCTTCTTATGTGGTGCAAAATGCTCATTGTCTATCAACAATAGCTGTCATATAAATTCCATTGCTGCCACTCTTTCTGGTACATAATATGGTAATAGATGAGGTGGGTGAATACACCCATATACTCTAATGACTGTATAGTTTTCTTCCAAAAATAAATCACCCCAATTATGCTTTCCATCCCACCTATCTGTGTAGTCACATGGCCTAAGCAATTGCATAATCTTTAGTGAGATTCTTGTTCTGCTGATCCCCAAACTCTGTACTATTGGATATACAATCCAATTCTAAAAAGCACAATAATCACATTCCCTAGAAGTGTAATTCCAAAACCTCACCCAAAATTGGATAGGATTTGGTCCTGCTTGGTAGAATCTCTGAGGGGTTAAATTATTAAGATCCATGATAACAAAATTGAAATACAAAAAGAGATGCATAAGAATGGAGTAGTGTAAAAACTTAGGCTCCTTCTCCTTTGGGTTTTTCATCCTCTTCTGTGTTGCAATGAAACCCTCTTGCATTTCATCAATAATGTGCTGAATATAATCATAACTAGTATTGGAGTGGACCTCTTGTAAGTCCAACACCATCATCAAAATTCTTGCATCAATCTTCTTTGCATCGCCATTTATCCCTAGCACTCTACACAGGGCATAGGAAGCATATTTGATATAGAAGTGTAGATCCTTATAATAATATGGGCCAGTCCCAGACATAGGATCTAAATACTTTCTCACTTCTTTTAGAATATGTTTTTGCAACTGGCTTCTAGCAATACCAGGCTTCAAAGCATATCTTTGTTGTTTCTTTGTCATGTCAATTCTCGTGGACATGGTGTTGTATAAGCTGAAAGATTGCATGAATGAATTTTTGTTCAATATTAATAAGGAAGTGCCATCATCGCTTTTGATGGTTTTAGACAAAACATCATAATGATTGGCTAGGTCTAAGAATAAGTCTACATCTATGAAGACATCATGAACAATTAACCTGGCTAAACCATAGGTCCAAGGGTTTGATACTGGAATGGCCTTATCAGAGTTCTTATAAAAATAATTGAAAAGAGAAAAACCTGTTGTTCCTGGAGTAACAACATCTTAGACATCTCGATAGTCATCAATTAGCACATTTGCATTTGCCCTTTTATTCCGAGTCAAACCAGGGAGCAAACGGAGGAATTCATCTAAATAATTAACTTTCCCTTTAGCCTCATCTTCCACCCTCTCACTTTCACCGCTGGTCGAGGCTACACTCACCGCTCTACTCATGTTTTCAGTGCTTGAATCTCCTCTTCTTTACTGATATTGAAACAAATCTATCACTGAGGTCCACAAATTACCTTGTGCACAATTCTGGAAACAATGAGCTCTTAAACCACAGAAAATTTTGCAAACCTTTGAATTTTTGCTCTGTCAGAAAACTGAACTCTTCAAATTTAGGAACTGTGAAAGCAAGGTGAATGCAAATGAACAAGCCATCAACTCCTTATAGTAACCATTCAAAGTACATAGTTCATGATTTTCAGAACATCAATTGTGTCTTTAATTCCACATACTGTGAACATAATTGAAAACCTAGCCATAGTTTCCTGAGTGTGACAGGAAAACCAAATTTATAAAACTGAATCCTTGGCAAAACCTTATAAAATTCCAATGAGCTGACATGTCAACCTGGGATTGGCTCACTGTCATACATCTCAGCTACCCTTTTTAGCACAGTAATCAAAATCTAAAAATCTGATTGGCCGATGAATGATTCATACTGACATATTTAATACTGTCGCCTTTTTATAGAAGTTGGCATCAAGCGACCACGCGACTGCACTTATTTTCTCTATCGCTGATCCCAATATTTAACCCATGTTTTATCTATAGACATGGCGACTACATAGCTTACTTACTTTTTCTAACCACAGTTACCACTTGGCGATCATGCGACACAAGGAAATCTAAGTCGCGAATGGTTATCACTAACCTTCGTTCTTTTCTGAGACTATGCAACTAGCTGTTAGTTGTTAAGTTTTGCAGTTATTTCTTAGTCGCCAAATGTTATCTTTCTTTCGCCAGACTGTGCGACTGCACTTAGTCACCCGATCGCTGAATGCAAATGCTAAATGCCAAAACCTCCTGAGACATTGCGACAAAGGTATCTTGCCCTTAAATTCATCTGACGACCTCGTGACAAACCCTTAGCCACTAAGTCATGAGGAATTTTCTCCTTAGGCTCTTTTATTCTCAGACTTGGCGACTACCATAGGATCTTTTAATGATTTCATCTGACGGCTGTCACTTAATTTCCAAGTAACTTCTCATACCCTTAAAATATTCTGAGACCATGCGACTAATAGAAACCCTTAATTAGTCTTGTAGTTGCTGAATAAACTTATACCTTTAAGCGATCATTCTGAAATCCATTTACCTCCTGACACATGTCTTATTTTGATTTGAAAGGTGAGTTATCTGGCGACAACCCGACTGTGCTTTATCCCAAACCACTAAAGTTTAGTCACATAGTCTCATGGGTTTTAACTTAACCGGCCTCTTTTCTAGAGACTTCGCGACTAAAGCCTTGCATCACACTTTACATCAAACTCATTTATCAATTATGTGACAAAAGGAAATCGCAGTGTCTCATAATAAACTTTTAACTACAGAAAACTTCTTGCGACCTCCCGACCTGTCTGTGGGCCCCTTGATATATTACTGTTATGTTCAAATGATTCCATGATTACGTGACACAAAGTAAATCACAAAGTCTAGGAAAAAAAAGGAATATTCTTATATTGCATGAGACTACGCGACACAGGCTAATCGCTAAGTCAGAAAGAAAGAAGAATATTCTATTTTAAGCTATGCGGCTAAGCGATCATAATAGAACTCATGACTTAAGTGAGGCAAAAAGGTAACTGAGAAACATAAGCGGACAACACCTTAGGGTTTTTCTTCAAATTTGGACACTGAAAAAGAGCTAGGGTTTCAAGTCTTTTGAATATCTTCACAGGTTTAAGCTTGAAAACATGAAATCTTAGAGAAGGAAGACCACAAAACCGTGGGAAAGAAACCAAAACCTGGAATACAACCAACACTTCTATTTCTATCATCCCCTTAGGAATTTGATTAGAACTCAATTGGACAACCTCATTTCCCATAAAAGTATCATTTCCATCAATCACTTCAACTAAAGAATTACAATCTACATGTTGGCCTTCATAATGGTCAAGGCATTGAATAAACCTGAGAATATCCAGGTCATCTTAAAAAACTTTCCAGTTGTAAACATTATTAGGGAAAACTAGTCTACTCTTAACTTCCATAATTGATACCCCACTCAAAGTCAAATCACCATTTTTTAAAGTAACATTAGCTAGAAAATATGCCATGATGTTTTTTGACCTTTCTATCCATTCAATGTTAAAGGCATCAAAAGATTCAATCTGATCCCAAATAACATGCTTGAATGTTTTTAATCTGTCATTTTTTACAGTATACTTAGATCTAACTTGTGCTAATACTAGCTCAGAATCTCCATAAACTTTTAAAAATTTGATACCATGCCTAGTAGCAATATTTAATCCCAAAAACAAGGCCTCATACTCAATAGTATTATTTGTACACTGAAAAGTTAACAAGAAAGAGTATTTGAATGTAGTACCTAATGGATAAATCAATACAACACCAGCTCTTGATCCCTCTTTGGAACAAGCTCCATCAAATTACATCTGCCACAAACCACCTTGTTGTGTGTTCAGCTCTTCAATTAATGGATCGGTATTTTTGCATTATGGAAAAATCTTCTATACTCTGAATTTTTCCATGTCTACATCTACACAACAATTAAGCATATTATCTTGCACCTTCTCAACAGTTACTTGTGATCGTGGTTCTCTATACAATTTTACTTCATTCCCATTCACTAGGATTACTGCATAAGATAAGTCCAATTGGACATGACCTCCAACTGTTGTAGGCCACTGTCTATACAATATCATACCATAATGGGGTTGGGTATCTACAACAACTACATCCATTTTGTAAGTTGCTTCAGGAAAGACAACCATCTTGACTTCTACTCCTTTCAGAGTTCCCACCATATGGACTTCTCTATGTTAGAATTAATGGAAAGTAATACTGAGAGGGGAGGGGTGAATCAGTACCTCTAAAATTTTTAACACCTTTTTCTATTCATCATTAGTAATCATTCAATTCTGTATTACCAACCATTACTATTATTCTTTCTTATGCATGTATTGTTTATTCACAATCTTTAATAGTTTTCAACAGTTATAGAAACATTCATGAAAATGATAAACACATAACACAAGATATGGTATTGCAGAAAACTCTTGTTAGGAAGTAAAAACTACGGTGGGGATGGCACCCACAAAACTTCACTATTTGTAGAATGGAAAGGATCTAGTTAAGGCTTACAATTTGATCACTTCTGATGATATACCCTATTAAGAGTATTAAGGTGGAGACCTATTAATATCTACTCTGTTAAGAGCTTTAGCAACACTGGTTTAAGTGTGACTCAGTTATGAGATTTACAATAGGACAGTTAAGCCCACCTTCCTTGAAAGGATTTCATTAGTATACTACACTTGTTAGAATGAGTAAAAATGTTGACCTGACTGTATGAAATCTACTATTGCTGATTTATAGATCCATTAAATCTCTTACAATAATAATATCACCTTAAGTGATTAATGAATACCTTTTCTCTGCTTTTCGGTAGCCTCTGTTCTGTTCTTGAAAACTGATTTGATTTTGTTTGTGTTCTTATGGATGAATTATCTATCTGGTCTTTAGTTTCTCTCCATGGCTACTACCTTCATTGATCAACAAATATTCTCAATGGATTGAGCACCTATTTATACAAGTATTTGACCTATCTTGGAATTCACATTTTTCAATGTTAACTCTCAGATCCAAGGTTTACAACTTGACCTTGATCTTTAGTTTGCATGTTTTAAAATAGTAAAACTAATTAAAACAATAATAATTACATTGCTTCCTCTGCACATAATGGATTTAAAATCAAATCAAGAAGCTATAAATACAAGTTTAGTTATTTATCTGACGTGGAAAGTCAGATCCACTTTTTGCGGGATGTAACTGACTGTCGGTTCTTGGTCATCAGTTTGAACTTGCAGTCTATTGGCGTTCCTTGACTAACCTATTCGTCGGGTTCCCTACATTTGTCAAGTTCCTCCCTTTTTTTTCCATTGAGTAGCACTATTTTTACTCGTCAAGTTTCTTTTACCTTTTCTTCATTGGGTAACCTTGGAGTTGGACAGTGTTGTGCCCTGTTTGTCAGTGTAGAGTAAACTGATGGTGCAGATCATGTTTTACTCTAAGTATACTAATGGAAAAATATAATGCCTTCAACCTCCCCCTTTGACATTAGTATAAAAAATTTATAGGTTCATAATACTAAACTCTTTTGGTATGTATACACCATGCTTATATCCTTGTCATAATATGACTCCCCCTAACTGTGTGCACCGGTATAGTATATGTATACTATTCATTCTCTGTTTGTACATTATTTCCCCTTTCTTTTAATATACAGATGATTTCCTCCGTTTAACTAAGGTGAGTAAACATATCAAATTCCCCCTTTCTTTGATACTGATGACAAAAAATGTACAACTTATAATATGCCAAAATTGTGACAAAAATGTGCAAATTTCAATGTTTCAAAAATGTTAGAATGGGTTGTTTTGATATCTTCCAGCAGTTTCTCCCATTTTTCTTTCAATTGTTCTAGTGCCATGTGTTGCAGCTCTAATCTTGCGTGCATATAATAAATGTTGTCCAGGACAAACATTTATGGGGTGGCAATTAGAGTATTTTCCTGTGTCATATTTTATTGTAGGAGTGTAAGTGTCGGTAAGAGCTTAACTTGGAGCTCGTTTACCTCATCTCTATACTTCATCTCTGCAAATTGTATGTCTTGTCTTTGTTTTCTAGCCTGAATGATTTGTTCATTGTGCAATTTAAGTGCTTCTTCTATGTTGGCTAGACTCTGTTCACTGGACTTAAGATCAGCATCTATTTTTTCTATCTTGTTGGTATACTCCTGAGTGAGTTGATCTAAAGTGCACAGTTTCTTTATTAAGGTAATAGATTCTGATAGAATTGGATCAATTATACTTACCAATTCAGATAGCTTGACCTTTTTTAGTGCCACTTCCTGGCTTATTTTCTCTATGAGCTTGAATTCATACTTTTGTTCAAGTCTCTCTTCCATAACCTTCTTAGCATTAGTATTCTGAGATGTTATTGCATCTGTGAGTATGACCAATTGATCAAGCATTGGAGCTTTTTGATCAATATCTATGTCTGGTGAAATATGTTGAAGTATATTTATTGCTACTTCTAGTACCTTGGCCTCTTTTGGTGCTCTCTTTAGTTTGTCTTGAATAGATTTTCTTTCATAGAGCTGTGCATATTTTGTTAATGCAGTTAGATCCAATGTTCTTGGATCACAAACTGGAATCTCAATGATTTCATTTAGAGTTACTGGATTCTTATTCTTTCCTTTATTCTTTGAGATTTGAGGGGATGCAGATGTATGAACTACCATAGCTAGTTCATTTTTTCGTTCTGAATTAACTGGTGAAGGTTTTGTAGATGATGAATCTTGTGTCTTCTGCTTAGTGGGAATTTTTCAGTTATGTGAAGATGTATCTTCATTAACCTTGGGTGTTTTTGCAGAATGTGCTCCTAATTTCTTCTCTAGCTCATCCTTCTTTCCTTCATCACCTTTCTCTATTGGTTTGTCCCCTGTTTCCTTTTGATTTTCTTCCTTATTCTAATCAGTAGAAGTATCTTTTTGATCATTGGTTGTAGCTCGCTCTGCAGTTGTATCTGTTGTTTCTTTGGCTTCTCCATCACCCTTGTCCTCAGGTGTGCTTGTTTCCTTTTCATTTGATCCCTCATTTCCCTCTAGTATGTTTATTTCCTTCATGAGGATAGGCATGTTACTTTGATTTGTGGCTTGGGATTTGTCAGTATTAGTGTCCTGCTCGTCAGTTAGAGCTTTGTCAACAATGACATCCTCATATTTTTGTATATCTTCTGTAGGGTCTTGCACTTTTGAGTGCATGATTGAAGTGTCATGCACTTGTTCATCAGCAATGTCAACTATCTTACCATCTAATGTCTACAATACTTGATGGCTTTGTTGATCCTTAAGTGTGATAAATATTACATCATCTTTCTTCTTTGGATCATTGTCAAAATCATAGTTAGTGATATCTTGGATATTATCATCCATGACTGTATCTAAGTTAATAGGCTCATCATCACTTTCTTGATTGTTCAGAGCAATATGCTGAGGACTTGCATTATCTATCTCCTCCTCTCTGTGAGGTGTGTTTGTGAGAATTAATTGTTTCTCACCACTTGTTGACTCTACCAGTAGATCCAGGAGTTGTCTACATTTAGTTTTTGTCATTGAATCCAGTTCTATAAACTTGTTCTCTAGTACTTTGTGTGCCCTTATTTTGGCTACAAACTTACTTGAGTGTTTCTTTAGTACTTCTTTTATCTCTTCAACTTTGGATTTAGGAGGCATCAGTCTCACAAGTATCCTTTCTCTTGCTTCTCTCTCTGTTTGTAGGGCATATGACCACTGTTGGTATACCCTTTTACCTAGCTCATTAGGTATTTGATAGGATCTCACATAGATCCATCTAAATTCCTTTTGTTACTATCTTGTAAGTTGTGCTTACTTCTATTGTAGAAATTTTGTTTAGTCTGCTAGCCTGAAATATTTTGTACCCAATAACACATGCACCAAATTTTAGCTCCTCGTTGGTGATTGTGTTTACTTTGAGACCTCTATTGTCTTCTTCTACATTGGTGATTTTTGTAACTTCTTTCATAGATGGATGTTTGTGTGCCCTAGGCTTGTCAATTATCAGATAACCAGTGACAGTGTGAAGAACATCCTTGGTTATTTGCTTGGGTTGGTCTAGCCCTAGCTTTATGTATTGCATCCTGCTCAAGACTAACTTAATCCATTCTATTTTGAATTCCCTTAGGAAATGTAGGGCATTAGTTAACCCTTTGACCTCCAGGTGTTTTCTCTCTTCCTTTAGTTTTCCTTTGGCATCACACGGCTTCTAAAAAGCTTCATCCATTTCAACATCACCTATCTTTGTGATCTTGCAGTGAATATAAGACCTAACATCTTCTATGAGAAAAACCCTAGGTGGAATTTTTGAAAATGTGTTTGCTTCATCGGGTTTCAATGCAATTTCTGGTAGATTTTGTACTTAGGTTCTACACATGTACTATTCTTGATCAGTTTTACCATATTCTTCTTCTCATTCTTCATCTTAGCGGTTCTTTATGTGATTGCCGTTGTATTTCAAGTATTTAAGGTATTCTCAAAATTAGGGCTTTCTTGATAAAACAATGACAGAGGTCTTTTGGTGCCTTTGGTACTTACTTTAATTTGCAATAGTGATGAAAGATCTATTTGTTGATGTGCTGAATTGATCTGGGGACGCTTCTGCTTTCTACTCTTTAATTGCTTAGTTTTCGCTCTTCTTTCTCTTCAAATCAAGGGTGAAAAATGAAGTTGTCTCGTTGACTATTTATAGACTTTTTGACCTAAGCCTTTGCATTAAATGTTCAATGACTCATCAGGACATGAAGATGGGTTTCGTTGGGAGGACATTTCAAATCATCATCAATGAGAACATGATGCATTTGGGTAGTTGTTAACCATTCTTCTTTTACCTATGGATATCAGTATTTTGTCACGACAACTTTTGAACTTTACTTGCTTACCAATAGTCGTCGAGTTACATTAGCAATTTACCATTTTTACTAGTTGACAGACAATTTTCAGTAAGTGTAAACAACTCATTATTATGTTTCACCGGTGATTTTCGATAAGTGTTTACCGACGGTGTTGCATTCTTGGATTTGTAACAAGTAAAGTAATATGCATCTTTGGTTCATGCAGATTTTGACTATCTATCATTTTTTTATAATAGAACTGATGCAGAATATGACTTGGTATAGTGCAGTTCCATACTTACTTATTCAACTCAAGTGGGGTTGGTGGTGTTATTGGATCCATTGGATGAGGTGTCACCATTTGCATTGTTTGGTCTAGCTTCATCATTTCTTGAAGCTTTTCTCCACATTTTGTCTCTTTCCCTAGGAATATCTTCAATGGAGTGTGTATTGGGATATGTGCTTGTTTCTATCAATCGGTCTTTGCAATCTTTCTTGAGGTGACCAACTTTATGATAGTGTAAGCATGCCATTATGGGGTTTTACCAGCCTCTAGACCTTTTGGTCCATGCTCTCATGTAGTTTGCAGCAATGTGACTATATCTACCACATGTTGTACAGTTTTTCCAAGTTTTATAATCCCATACATATTGATTACCGATTCTCTTTGGTTGATAAGGAACTTCTTTACCTATTGGCTTCCATGCTTGCTTTTTATTTTTCCAACATTCTTCAGATGTGTGCCCATTCATCTTGCATGTAGGATAGTATTTGTCCATGTAGGTTTCCTTCTTTGGTTTTTTTGTCTTTCTCTTGCATTCATGAGCCTTATATCCTTTCTTGTTACATTTATAACAAAATCCTATGAATGAAGATGTAGGTGTAGATTTAGGAGTAACTTTCATTTTACCTCTACATACATTTGATGTGTGCCCTTGCTTTCCATAGTGCTTGCATGTCAGCTTTCTTGGTCTTGGATTTTCATAGACATTCTTTGGATTTGATGATTCTCCATTTTCGATAAAGCCTATATCGTTGTTGTTGTTGACTCTTCGTTGTCCTTCAAGAAAGTCATCCATTATTTTATTTCTTTCTTAATCCTTTCTGATAATCTCATTATGTTGTTGTTTAATTCTAACCTCGTATTTTAGCTTTTCATTTTCTTCTCTTAGTTCACCGATAATTTGTATTCTTTCAATGAGTTCCACATTTATTCTCTTTGCTTCTTGACTCATAAGGATAATCTGATTTGTGATAGCATGGTGATGCTCAGCATGTCTTTGAATTTCCATTTTCTTTTCTTGTAGTTTCTCTGAAATCTTCCTTCTATCATCAATAGCAAGTGTTCTTTCTATTTCATCTTGTCTGGCAGAACTCATCACATCAATCATTCTTACCATCTGGGTCTCTTGACCTATTTGCAAAATCTTTATTTGCTATGTCAAATGTTGATTGAATCCCAAAAACAAGGCCTCATACTCAGCAGTATTATTTGTACACTGAAAAGTTAACAAGAAAGAGTATTTGAATGTAGTACCTGATGGATAAATCAATAGAACACCAGCTCCTGATCCCTCTTTGGAACAAGCTCCATCAAATTACATCTGCCACAAACCACCTTGTTGTGTGTTCAACTCTTCAATTAATGGATTGATATTTTTTCATTATGGAAAAATCTTCTATACTCTGAATTTTTCCATGTCTACATCCACACAACAATTAAGCATATTATCTTGCACCTTCTCAACAGTTACTTGTGATTGTGGTTCTCTATACAATTTTACTTCATTACCATTCACTAGGATTGTTGCATAAGATAATTCCAATTGGACATGACCTCCAACTGCTGCAGCCCACTATCTATACAATAACATACCATAATGGGGTTGGGTATCTACAACAACTACATCCATTTTGTAAGTTGCTTCAGGAAAGACAACCATCTTTACTTCTACTCCTTTTAGAGTTCCCACTTTACGGACTTCTCTATGTTGGAATTAATGGGAAGTAGTACTAAGAGGGGAGGGGTGAATCAGTACCTCTAAAACTTTTAACACCTTTTTCTATTCATCATTAGTAATCATTCAATTCTGTATTACCAATCATTACTGTTATTCTTTCTTATGCATGTATTGTTTGTTCACAATCTTTAATAGTTTTCAACAGTCATAGAAACATTCATTAAACTGATAAACACATAACACAAGATATGGTATCGCAGAAAACTCCTATTAGGAAGTAAAACTGTGGTGGGGATGGCACCCACAAAACTTCACTATCTTCATAATGGAAGGGAGTTGGTTAAGGCTTACAATTTGATCACTTTTGATGATCTACCCTGTTAAGAGTATTAAGGTGGAGACCTGTTAAGATCTACTTTGTTAAGAGCTTTAGCAACACTGGTTTAAGTGTGCACTTAGTTATGAGATTTACAATAGGACGGTTAAGCCCACCTTCCTTGAAAGGATTTCATTAGTATACTACACCTTTTAGAATGAGTACAAATGTTGACCTGACTATATGAAATCTACTATTTCTAATTTACAGATCCATTAAAGCTCTTACAATAATAATATCACCTTAAGTGATTGATGAATACCTTTTCTCTGCTTGTCGGTAGCCTTTGTTCTGTTCTTGCAAACTAATTTGATTCTATTTGTGTTCTTCTGGATGAATTCTTTTTCTGGTCTTTAGTTTCTCTTCATGGCCACTACCTTCATTGATCAAAAACTATTCTCAATGGATTGAGCACCTATTTATACAAGTATTTGACCTATCTTGGAATTCATGTTTTTCAATGTTAACTCTCAAATCCAAGGTTTACAACTTGACCTTGATATTTAGTTTGCATGTTTTAAAATAGTAAAACTAATTAAAACAATAATAATTACATTGATTCCTCTGCACATAATGGATTTAAAAGCAAATCAAGAAGCTATAAATACAACTTCAGTGATTTATCTGATGTGGAAAGTCAGATCAGCTTTTTGCAGGATGTAATTGACTGTCGATTCTTGGTCGTCAGTTTGAACTTGTAGTCTATCAGTGTTCCTTGATTGAACTATTCATCAGGTTCCCTATATCTATCAGTTTCCTCTTTTTTTTGTTTCATCAGGTAGCATTGTTGTTACTCGTCAGGTTTCTTTTACCTTTTTGTCATCGAGTAACCTTGGCGTCAGATAGTGTTGTGCCTTTTCTATCGGTGTAGAGTAAACTAATGGTGCAGATCATGTTTGTCTCTAAGTATACTAATGGAAAAGTATAACACCTTCACTCTATTATCCATGGCATAACACCTTCCATAGAAAGTATCAACATACATACCCAATTCTTGTTGGAAACATTGAGAGGGGGGTGAATCAGTGTTTAGCTAATTATTCAAATTCATCAACTTAAACATAAATCAAATATACATCCAATGAAGCTTAACACAAGAACACATAACACTTGTTATGATTATGGGTAAACCTTTATTAGAGAAAAACCCTGGTGGGAATTAGTACCCACAAATATTGTACTAGTATAATGGACCTGTTAAAGTTCCTTTGCCATGTTAGAAGCAGTCTTTACAATGCAAGGACAATGACTTGGTTAAGGGTTTCACCCTGTTAAGAGTCTTTTACAAATAACCCAGTTAGGGGTGAGGACTCACTTTCTAAGAGCTCACTGCTCAAAGAGAAAGAAGGCTACAACCTCCTGAGAATAGATATGCACTATATCCAAAAGTTAACTGTTGTATGTGACACAAATGCCTGATCAGTTCCAATTACGTGCTTATGCTTTTAAATTCTTTAAGGGCTCTATCTCATACTGATATCTTCATACTACTCTGCTATACATCTTCTCTAACTATTTTGATGATGCTTCAAATGTATCTTTGCATTACATATATATATATATATATATATATATATATCTTTATGCCTAAATAGATGCGACTACAAACAAGACCTTAGTCGGCCCAAAAACAATATTCACAATGCTTCGAAACAAATTGGCTTAAGCATGTTTACAAAAATGTTTAATACATGATTAAAAACTTATTACAATAGGCACTTAGCCTTTACATAACAAAATATTACACGCTAATCAAAATCATGAAGTTGGTTTCATACTTTATATTCTGAACTGCTAGTGTACTTGTTCATTTTGTAACTTGTCCGTACTACCATTCTGTACCATGCATGTATAGGATAAGAATAAAAAGATACCATAGAGCTTAAGTTTGAACATGCATATCTTGATGTGGTCGTACGCATGTGCACTGATGCCCTAATTGACTTCAAGTCACTGTTCTATTCTATCTTCTGCACTTAGTCAATTTTCACTTCATAGTTTACTGTCAAAACTTCATATGACTTTGTTTCCATAATGAAAACACAAAATAAGCCATATACTCTCTGGGAGTCAATTTTCCAACAATCTCCCCCTTTGTCATTAATGGCAACAAAAGAATGTGGCCAAGTTACTCAAATTTGACTAACACAAAAACTTTATATCATTATACTTTATAATATATACTACTCCCCATATATGCACATATTCCTTGTATATTACTCCCCCTTTGACATTATTGACAAAGGTGTCAAAATTGTAAGTCTCTAGATACTTACTCCATATATACATCAGGATATACAACCTGAAGATTCTTTATCTCTTGCTTCCAGAATGCATTCATTGCATCAAATGTCTGGAGATGGGCGCATAGAGCATAAGTGATCTTCTCCATTTTTATCAGTTCCATGCAGGGACCTTGATCATATGTGACAATAGTGGCATCAATTTGTTTGATGTTCTCATCCAGAACTGCTAAGGAGGGCGCTAGTGCATTTCTCAGTTGGGTCTGTCTGATTCTTATCTTATTCATCTCAAATTTTGCCTTTTCAATCTTGTCAAGCTGACCTTGATAGATACTGTTGCAGATGTTCATGTCTTGCATGGATTTCTTGACTGATTTCCTAACATTTTCAACCAAGATATATGCCTCCTCTATCTTCTTGATATGTTCAAAGGTGAATTTCACTCTATCCATGTAATTAGCTATTATATTTCTGCCTTTTGCTGCCAACTCTTTCAACATAGACTGACCAATCTTTAATGAATTTAAGTCTAAGGAAAAATTCTTTACCAATTCATGCAATATTTCCTTTTTGTACTCATCTTTTGCAATTCTAGTAGCTGAGTCTACTAAGCTTGTAAAATGTGCTTTGAAGCTTGTTAGTATACTATCTACATCATCAACTAACTAAATTTTTGCTACTTTCTTGTCTGTAGGTACTACGTCATTCAAGATGTTTACTGATTCTAAGAAGAGAGGGTTTCTCATAACCTGTTTCTCTTTGGCTTTTTCCATGGCTAGGACACTGATCTTAATTAAATCCTCTTCTCCCCATGCATCTAGACTTGCTGAGTCAGGAGTTAAACTTGACAACA
>MU227423.1:1074649-1091008 GCA_018584345.1 Thuja plicata
TGCATCTCCTTCTCCCTTTTCCTTGCAAGAGATAGTTTTAGGTGCATCCTGATAGTAGAGGAAGCCGGCCTTCTCCGGAGATTCAACCTCGTCGTTCAAGTCCCACAGCTTGGAGGTTGATTCCATGTTTCACTAGGTTGCTGTTAGAGAAGCTTTCAGCAAGGGTGCAAACCTAAGTGACAACAGGTACCACATGCCCTTGGCCTTCTATACCCACTGGATCAGTGAATCTTGGAAAAGGGTGCGTAATGAAGTGCTCCCTGTACTCGGCGGTCATGCTGGCATTTGCTACATCCCTGAGGTAATCCCACTACACTGGGACCAATGCACAGATATCTATCATCGTGCGCCCCTGATCCAACTTGATCCCCCAGCCTCTCCTGAGCTCATCGGTGAATCGAGCATAAACTGTATACTCCTGGGAGATGTCCTATGGGCGACCAAACTGCCACCATACCCACTTCTACGAGAATCTCTCAATGACTATAATGGTGCGACCTATCATCACACGGGAACAAAACATATGACTCAACTACTCTGCTGCGTCATCCTAGGCCTCTGTCAACCTCTAAGGCCTCCATATCACTACCGCTAGATCATTGAGCTGAGCTCACCACTAATCAACCTTACCCAGCACCAGCTAGGTAATCATCCCCCTATACCAGTAAATGTAAGGCTCCAATGGCTGCCTCATATCCTCGCAAATAGGTCGGGTCACGGGAAGATGTTCCCATGCCCATACCTGTAATACAAAGACTCTCGCTGCCATGCTCTTTGCCTCCTGATAGGAAATCTCATGCATCTCATGATACATGTGTGCCAGCATACACTAGCCCCATCTGTAGTGTCGTGGTCACGCTATCATTAGTTGTAATCATCCTCCCCCAACCACACTCTAGCCCGTGTTGTCCACTGTTAGGCATCAAGTAGCACCCAAGGAAGCATGCTAGAACCATGGGCAACCTGTGAGTCAGACCGTACTCGTTGATCAGATCCTCCCATGGGATTGCTCTGCCCATCACCAAGTCATCCTGGAAGATCTCTCTCAGAGTTGTTGTGCCCAACTTGGGCCGTGTCTCATACTCAACTCGGACACCGACAAATGGTATCCTCAAGATCTGATAGATATCCTCGGGAGTAATGGTCATCTCCCCCAGTGGTAAATGGAAGGTGTTCGTCTCTGAATGGAAACGCTCCACCAAAGCTCCCAACAGTCCGTGATTAACTCAAATCTCAGGTATCTCACATAATGTACTCAATCCCAAAGTGCCTATGTGTGCCATCTCAACATCATCTAACTGAGATACCAACCCGCTGATAGCCGGATGGTGCGATCTGAATGCTATATCTAGAAAGTCAACCAGCATGACATACAAACAATAGAGCATGATCAGTAATTGACAATAATCCAAGCATAATGAGATAAGAAAGCATTCAAGACATCCTACAGATGTTAATGATGCTAATGCAAAAGCTATTGGACGTGACGCAGACTGATTTCATCTTCTTTTTGACCACTTTTTCTCATGCAAAGAAGCAGAATTTCACGCGAAGTTCTCTTTCGTGTGAAGAAGTTCTTCACGTCGCGCAACATTTCCATTTTGCACGAGCTTTCATGCCTGTTCGCGTGAGAAAACGCCCTCTCAAGGGGTTTCTCGCATGAAACTGGGTACTTTCCCACGCAAGATTCCGCCCTGAGTGGCACGAAACGTCATTTCTTCGCGCAGGATTTCCCTATGGGGCGTGCGAAGAAACTACTTCGCGCAAAGACCCGCAACTCAACTTTTCAAAAATGTGAAACACAAGCAAAAATAACAAAAATGAATGAAATTTAAATTAAAGAGGGGTTTGCCGACTACTTACAGGAGGTCCGTACACTGCGGGCCAGCTATGTCTCCTAGATCGCTCGAAACGATGACTGTTGTAGGGGACCACCATTTTGTCTTTTAGCTCAGAGCTCAATTCTCAAAAATCAAAGGGTTGAAATGATTTGAAAATGACCCTTTTCATCCTTATATAGGTTTTGACCTAATTTTTCAAAGTGCTCCGTTTTGCGCAAAAATTGCACCACTACCTAATTTGACCGCTCTAAATCCATTTTCGTGATCGAAATCAAAATCTGACACTTCTATATAGCTCAAATTCACATTTTAAAATTTTTGGGACCGACGCGATCGGACACTTTTGCAGTCAACTTCCTGCTGTCGCTTTCTTGTCAGAATCTTATCATATCATCATTTTCTCACATCTTTGACTTTTTTTCTTCAAAATTCAACCTTGGTCAACTCTGGTCAACCTTGGTCAACCAGACCTCGAAATCACTCAAAATTAATTTTGAATCTTTTGATTTCTTTCGTAATCTATTCTAAGTTCTTCTTGATCTCTGACTCAACATCTATCTACGATTTTTCGCTCTCCATCATCAATATGACGTGTCATCTTTCTATTTCGCTCCCGAGGGGGCAGAATGATTACATCATTTAATCTATTTCAATCAATCTGATCTAATTTTTAAAATTTCTCATCACTTGGGGCATATTCAGTTTTTTGTACCTCACAGTCAAAACTGGATACTCCACAATCAATAAGGGCATCTTTGTTCCTTACATCTTGTCATCTTTTAAGTATCTGAGCAATCTAACTCGGATTCTTGAGGATCAAGCTCCATTCTGGAGATGATTCTCGAAATCTATCTTTTGAGACAGGTATTGGGGAAACCTAACCCTGACTCCTGAAGGTTAAGCCTCATTCTGGGGATAACCTTGTGAAAGATATCTATCTTTTTGGGACAGGTATCGGGGCAATCTAACCCTGACTACTGATAATCAAGCTCCATTCTGGAGATGATTCTAAAACCTCTATTTTACTATCTTTTGAGACAGGTATCGGGGCAATCTAACCCTGACTCTTGAAGGTTGAGCCTCATTGTGGGGACAATCTTGTGAAAGATATCTTTCTTTTGAGACAGGTATCAGGGCAATCTAACCCTGACTCCTAAAGGTTAAGCCTCGTTCTAGGGATAACCTTGTGAAAGATGTCAATCTGACTAGTGTCTGGGAAATCTAACCTAGATATTGGGGGACTAAGCTTTATTCTGGAGATAGTCCTAAAATATTTATCTATCTTTTGAGACAGGTATCGGGGCAATCTAACCCTAACTCCTGAAGGTTAAGCCTCATTCTGGGGATAACCTTGTGAAAGATGTCAATCTAACCAGTGTCTTGGAAATCTAACCTAGATATTGGGGGACTAAGCTTCGTTCTAGAGGTAGTCCTAAAGCACTATTTTACTATCTTTTGAGATAGGTATTGGGGCAATCTAACCTTGACTCCTGAAGGTTGAGCCTCATTATGGGGACAGTCTTGTGAAAGATATCTATTTCACCAGCGTCTTGGCAACCTAACCTAGACTTCAGAGAGTCATGCTCTATTCTGGAGATGGCTCTGAAATCTTTGCATCATCAATTTTCAAATCTATTCTTTTGTGCTTCGGGCATCAGACTATTCTTTGAATCAATACGTTGCTCGCACATCAATTCAAAGAGGGGCAAAATGTAACACCCCAAAATTGGCATCTTGCAACCCTAACCAATTTTGTTGCATTTGTCATTATTCTGAATCATCAAAGTCCTATTGTACTAGGAAATTTTGAGTTTTTAACTGACTCTACTTGACCTGAGTGTCAAATGTAGAAAATCCTAAATCTGCATCAATCATACATCATATTTAATTCCTAAATACCAATTGGCTAAACAAACCTAATGATCAAATTAATTTAATTAATAAAGTCCTAGCACTTTAATTAAATTAAATTCACCTCTTTAGCTGAGACACATGAAAAAGGAATTAAATGATATTTAATTATTAAATAAATATCCTCTTTTTCAATAATTGAATTTAATTATTCAGATAATTGAGAAAAACCTATTTATGAAGTCATATTTATTTAATTAATTGGATATTCTCTCAAAAATCTTTCTTCTGTTCAGAAATAGAATATTTGAATTAATTGTGCTTTAAAGAGAAAGAAAACAATTTAATTCAAATAAAACAGAATTAAATCAAACAAAGAAAATAGTTAAAGCAGGAAGAAAACAATTTATTGTATTCTTTTGAATAAATCTTTCTATTTTAAACTGGCTTTTCTATCTGTTTTATTTCAAAGAAGAAATTTTCTATTCTGATCATCTCTGAGTCTATAAAATAACTCTCATTCTTCATTCAAAACCCCACTCACTTTTATGCATTGTTAGAATACTGAATTATTGTCATGTCTCATATAGAATAATCTCATTATTGCAATAGATTACTTTCAATTTCTAGAATAATTGCATTTATCATCATGTCTTAGATCATCTTACATCTCTCACTTATTATTATAATCTTGCATTGTATTGCATTCATCATGATAAATCCTCCGTTCCTAGATTGGTCCATGGTTGTGAGACTCTCGTTCTGAGAGCAATTTCAAAAAACCCATCTGGATAGAAGGCAACAGGTCGAATCATGCAGGCAGGCATGATGAATAATCTCATATTCAGTCTTGTGTGTACCTGGTGAAGAAGGACTATGTTGAAGTGTATGGTGAATTAACAAGGCCAAATTTACCACATACACCTCCTATACAAGTGGCCGCTGTGTCAAATAGTCAACAACAGAATCAATGCAGACCACGGTTTCAATTCCAGCAACGAGATTTCACACCATTGGGAGAGCTGATAGAATTAGCTTTACGCAAGTTGATACAATCAAACACTATCACTCTCCCAGAAATCAAGGACTTTGAACAGGATGAAAACAAACCAAGGTGGTATAATGACAAAGATTTTTGCGAGTTTCATCGGGTGAAAGGGCACAAAACATCTAACTTTTACCGATTGAAACATGCTATCCAAGATCTGATTGACACAAGGGTCATCGATGTAACAAATACCCAAACCAAAGGCACAACTGATCACACTATCTTCAATGATACCTTTCATGATCACAACAAGGGAAAATCCTCTGGGTCTAGTGGATAGGCAAAACAAGTCAACTATACATATGCCAATAGTGATAATGTTATCAATTGCCTCAATCTTTCAGATAGTCATGTGGCTACAATCACTATCAAAGACCAAGGTAACAAATGTGCTATAAAAAAGTGTCACACCAGAGTCATCTTGCAAGGATTACCATCCTCACCTACTATATCTTCCAATCCTAAAGCAAACTCAGATCCACATCCCAGCATAGTGGATCAACTCAAGCACACACCTGCCCAGATCTCCATGTTTGACCTATTGCGCATATCTCCACATCATAAATTGGCACTTGACCAAGCCCTTCAGAATGCAGCTATCCCAAGGGACATAACACCCGAGAGCTTCCAAACAATGGTTAACTATATAGCTTCTAACAAACATGCCACATTCACAGACCATGACGTGCCACCGCATAAACCCCTGCATAATGATCCCTTGCACTTACTTGTCTAGGTCCACAAAAGCGCTATCCATAGGGTCCTTGTTGATGGTGGAGCTGGGTTAAACATCTGTACTCTAAATTTAATCAAGAAATTGGGCTATTCATAATCAAGCATCGATGTCACAAGGAGGATATATATCAGAGCTTATGATGAAGAGGAAAGGTCCTCTAAATGTATTATCATTCTACCTATCCGTACCGGGCCAGTGGTCAAAAACACTCCCTTCCAAATCCTAGACCTTGAGTTGGGATACAACATGCTACTAGGGAGACCTTGGATACATGAAATGCAAGCTGTACCTTTGATGTACCATCAATGCATCAAGTTCCCACACCAAGGAGAGGAAATCATCATAGAGGGAGACCCCAATCCTTTCTGATACTGTAATGCTATCCAAATTAGCACTGATAACCAGGTACTCTCAAAGAAAGATGCAAGCATCCCATCCTCTTCAGATTGAACTCCTAAGGATGTCATACGGACAGTAGGAAATATAACCATTAACCAAGATGCAAGTTTTCCCTCCTCTTCAGATTCAAATCTTCAGGATGTCACACGGAAAGCAGGAAAAATATCTATCACCGACAAAGGTTGTGGTGAGTACAGGTATGAAGACGCTTTCACCATCACGCATATGCCTCAGGGCCCGAGAACTTATGGCATGCCACAACCTATTATTACAATAGAAACTCCATAGCCTATTCTATTCAGATGTCCACCCACAACCTTTGTCATATGGGGAGACAGAGGAAGAAACGCCATTTGAACAAGATATTAGTACATGGTTATACCAAGACCCACAAGAGACCATCTAACAAACCCTATCCTTGTCAAACTATGGTAATGGTTATACACTATTACAAAGATTTGGATATGATGGTACAACCGAGGTGGGGGAAAGATAACAAGGCATAATGGAATTGTATCTCCCGCCAACCCAGAGAAACACGAGAGGGTTAGGCTATGGACAACAAAGAACCAGTCATGTGATCCAAGACATTCAAGTCAATCAGGAACAAATAGTAGAGATGCACCGGGGGCACAACACAGAACATGTCTTGATAAGAAAAATATTAGCACAATTTTTGTCCACTGGAGAGGGAACCTCACAAACCCGAATAGACCTCCACATAGCAATCGATGATAACAAAGGAAGTGAAACATCTGACAAGAATTCTATTGAGACTGACTCCCATGAGTATGAGTGGAGATCCTTTCATGACTCTGAACCATCGACCCCAGATTATTTCCCTCAATCAAACACTATCATAAACCTAGAATAATTATTTGACCAACTATCCATTGCCGAGCAACCTTGCATAGACAAGCATGTCATTTATCAGACCTCAAGTGGTGCGTCCACATCACAGTCCAGTTTTGTAGGAACCATATCTATAGTCCATTTCAGTCAACCAGAGTCAGAAAACCATAAAAGTATCTATCTTGTACACCTGGAGCTAATAGAGTGGGATCAACAAGGACCCCTTGATTTAGATATCTTTGAGAATGATGAGGCTATTGCTGATTTCATGGGACTTAGGGAAGGAATTCCATCAGGAGACCACAAGGAAGGTTTCTCACTTGACCTCGACAGAGCGGCATATTTTGGGGAGGCAGCTCCTCTTTCCAGTTTACAAAATAAAAAAGAAAAAAAGAATGATAAAAAGCTAAAACAAGACGTATCTTCTAGCGAAAACCTCACTGAGGCGCTAGAAGATGGAAAGAAGGAACTCCTCCCCTTGATAGAGGAGAAATCAGCATTACTAGAATAAGAAATAGAGGAAGTCAATTTGGGAGATGACAAGAACCCAAAGAACATATACTTGGAAAAATCACTCACCCCCGAGGAGAGAGAACAGTTCGTCAGTTTCTTCAAGGTGAGGATGATCAATTTTGCATGGTCCTACTTGGATATGCCAGGGTTAGATCCAAAGCTAGTACTTCACCATCTCACGTTGCTACCCAATGCCAAACTTGTCAAGTAGAAGCTAAGAAAGATGCATCCCCATGTTGCATTGCTAGTCAAGGCAGAGTTGAAAAAGCTCCTAGATGCTAAATTCATAAGACCTATACCATACGCAGATTGGATATCTAACTTGGTACCAGTTACAAAGCATAGTGGTCAGATATAGATTTGCACAGACTTCAAAGATCTCAACATAGCTTGTCCCAAGGATGACTTTCCCTTACCCAACATTGATATGATAGTAGATCTAACCGCTGGACATCAAATGCTATCACTCATGGATGGATTTTCAGGGTATAATCAGATAAGGATCACGCCAGAGGACCAACACAAAATAGCTTTCACATGTCCTTGGGGGACATATTGTTGGAATGTCATGTCATTTGGTCTAAAGAATGCCTGAGCAACATATCAAAGGGCTATGACAACTATATTTCATTATCTCATCCACAAAACAATGGAAGACTATGTGGATGACATACTAGCCAAGTCAATGCTTCGCAAGGATCATCTACAAGTGTTAGGACCAATCTTTGATAGAATGCAAGATGTCATCTACAAGTGTTGGGACCAATCTAAACCCAAATAAATGTGCATTTGATGTCACAGCAGGAAAGCTACCGAGGTTTATAGTGTCACATAGAGGAATCAAAGTAGACCCAGCGAAAGTCAAAGCAATATTGGGCATGCCTCCACCATCGAACCTGAGGAAACTAAGAGGGTTACAAGGAAGGCTCCAATCAATCAGGTGCTTCATAGCTTAGCTAGCAAAAAAGTTCCATCCATTCCAACATCTATTGCACAAAGACATCAAATTTATATGGACAGAGAAATGCAAACAAGCATTCCAAATATTCAAGGACTACCTTCTCAAGTCTCCTATATTGGTGCCACTAGTCCAAGGTAGACCATTGCTTCTGTATATCTCAGTGACGGAATCAACATTAGGTGTACTCTTGGCACAACATGATGACATAGGTAAAGAGAGGGCCATCTACTACCTAAGAAAAACATTGGTTGGATATGAACTCAACTATACGCCAATCAAGAAGTCATGCCTTGCAGTTGTCTTTGCTTTCTAGAAGCTGAGACATTATATGTTGAGTCACCAAACAAAGTTGATCGCACATATTGATCCTTTAAAGTACCTCCTAAGCATAGAAGCGCTCACTGGACGACTAGCAAAGTGGGTAATGGTCTTGAGTGAATTTGACATTGAGTACCTAGACAGAAAGGCCATTAAAGGACAAGTGATTGCGGATCAACTAGAAAAGGCACCCATTCAGGACCATCAGCCTATTATTTCTGACTTTACTGATAAATCTATCATGACACTACAACCAGTGATTGAGGTATGGCAACTCTATTTTTATGGATCATATATGAACCATGGTGTGGGGGAAAGGATAGTGCTTATCACTCCAGATCATGATACAATTCCAAAGTCTTTCAGACTCAACTTCCCTTGCACCAACAACATAGCAGAATATGAAGCACTGGTAATTGGTCTAAAGATAGAAATTCAATGGAGAATCAAGAACCTTAAATTATTTGGAGACTCATAGTTGATCATCAGTCAAGTCAACAATGATTATATGACCAAAGATGAGAATCTCATACCATACAGAGCACAAATGGAAGACTACGCACCAAGTTCCATTACATCTTCTTCGAGCAAGTACCATGGGCCCATAACAAAGTTGCAGATGCGATGGCTACCATAGCATCATTGATTGATATGCCAGGCAATGAAACAAGATTCCAATTTCTAGTAGAGAAACTCTTGGTGCCATCACATTAGGCATCCATCATAGAATCAGCATGCACCCTTGTTGGTCCTGAATCCCCATGGTACCAAGATGTCTATAACTATCTCCAAAACAACGTCTTACCTCCCAACTTGTCTAGGAACCAGAGAAAGTCCCTGATCCGCCAAGCCTCTAGGTATACCATCCTCTAAACTACTTTATATAGATGAAGTCTAGATGGAATGCTACTACAATGTCTCACTTCCATGAAATCCCAGAAAGATTTGTACGAGGTACATGAAGGAATTTGTGAAACCCACAGAGGTGGCAATAGCTTAGCCAAGAAGATCATCTGCATGGGATACTATTGGATCACAATAGAGATAGATGCACACAAACATGTACAAAGGTGTAGATAGTGCCAGATTCATGGAGACCTCATCCATGCACCAGCCTAGGAACTAAATCCTATCACATCACCATTGCCATTTTCCATGTGGGGATTTGACCTAGTGGGAAAAATCACACCTTCTTCAGCAAACAGATAGAAATACATCATAGCACCAATAGAGTACTTCACTAAGTGGGTGGAAGCAATTCCTCTCACATACATAATTGGAAAGAAAATAGCAATGTTCATATCTAACCATATTATCTGTCGATACGGCATCCCTCAAACTATCCTCACAGACCATGGTACACATTTCCAGAACAAGGATGTTGAAGAGCTATGCGAAAAGTTCCATAGAAAGCAAGGTTTCTCCTCATTTTATTACCCTCAAGGGAACAGCCAAGCCAAAGCTGCAAACAAGACAATCTTGAAAATCTTGAAGAAAACAGTGAACGAATCAGGGCGAGACTAGCATTTACAGCTTAGTCCTGCATTATGGGCATACAGAACTAGTGTGTGAACACCTACAGGAGCCACTCCTTTCTCCCTAGTCTATGGATCAGAGGCAGTATTAACCCTTGAAGTGGAAATCCCATCCCTAAGGATATCATTGAAGAACCTAGTTTCAGATGAAGACTACAGAGTAGCAAGGCTTAGTGAACTGGAGTTACTAGATGAAAGAAGACAGCATGCCTTCGACCACTTACAAGGCTATCAGAATCACCTTAGAAGAAACTATCATAAGAAGGTTAAGCCACAAAAATTTGAGGTAGGAGACCTTGTCCTCATGGAAAATAAAAAGAATCAAGCAGAGCGAGTCAAGCCTGAAAATTTTGAGCCTAACTGGCTAGGACCATTTGTCATTGTCAACTCTCCTCGGAGTGGGGCATTCATACTAGAAACACCAAAAGGAGCTCAGCTCCCAGGATACATCAACAACATGCACCTCAAGAGGTTTTACCCTTGAAGACTCTATGGTTAAGGCACATAGCTACATATCTAGAAAATACCAAAAAAAATTAGAAAATACAAAATGTTACCTTGGTGAAAATCTGGCAATCAGGCGCCTTGGTGACAAAAAAAATAAAATTAAAGAGAAACAAAATTTCTCTCTCAGTGAAAACCTGGAAAACAGACACAATTAATTAGGTACCTTGGTGAAAACATGGAAAATAGGCGCCAAGTGTCCAAATCTAGCTTCACCATCAATGAACTCCAAGATTAAGAGCTTGAGCACACTTCAAATGCAAGACTGCCTACCTAAGCTATATCTAGAAGCACACTCCCCTCTGAGCACCAATCACTTACCCATGGTTAATACTGGTCCACCAGACTAGGGGGTGATTCTAAATGTAGTGAAAAAATCTAAAAAAATCAGAAAACTCATCAAAAATCCTAAAAAGATCAAAAATCAATCTTCATCAAAAACATTCAAAAAATTGCAAAATCCCAAGCAATAAAACCAACTCGATTATCAAGAGAGCAGAGGGCGATCAAGCTTAGTCAATCAATGTCAAAATCATGAGCTTTGCAAATCAGCATTGGGCTCATCTGACACAGCTTTATCAATCTATCAAATCAATCAGCAAGCATCTGGCGACCAAGCCAATCTATCAATTGTCATAATCATGAGCTTTGTGAACCAGCATGGGGCCCATCTGACACAGCTTGATCAGCTGCCAACATGATCACAATCAATTAATAAATCATACCAATCATCTTACATAGTGATGGATACGCTCAAACTAGACAGATCAATCTTATATGAGTAATCTATTATTGAAACCAGCAAACTCAAGCAATCAAGCCAATCAAGCCTATCCAAAGAGTTGAGCCAATCAAGAGAATCCAATTGCATCAAATAATCATCCAAACAATGTTGACTAGGTTATTCAGTCGGTCAGATGTCAATCTATATTTCATGGTTATGTTCTTATGCTACTCCAGGATCCACTACGTGAGTAGAGTAGCTATGATAGATCATGACTTATTTTCTTCGATTGCTGTCTTTTGAACGTTCACTTTGATTTCAGGGCCATGATGATTTAGGATAAATGCGGTAGGCACTATCACTTATCTGGCAGCCACGCAGTTCCATGATCTGAGCTTAACCCTGGAAAAGAATTGGACATTCCTTCTCTTTTATTTTGCTTGTTTGGTTTATAGAATCAAGAGCTCGCAGTGCTCTTCAGATGGACTCTGAGTGTTTTGGAGTTCTATCTTTGTTTCTATGGTCTTTCCCTTTATGTTGCAAACAAGATCTCACGATGCTATCTAGATGGACTCTAGGGGCATAGGAGTTCTATCTTGTTTTCCTGGCTTTCCCTTTCAGAAATTAAGAGCTCACGGTGTTATCCAGATGGACTCTGGGTGCATAGGATTTCTATCTTGGTTTCTTTGCTTTAGTTAATTCAGAGGACAAAGCGGTATCTAGATGATCAATATCTGGGTGATTTTGGCTCTCTTTCTTTTCAAACAGGGAACATAGCTGAACCTAGATGGTCAATATTTGGGGTGCGCTAGGTTCTCTTTCTATTCAATTTCTCTACTCCTTCCGCTATCAAGAGGTCATGATGGTATCCATGTGGAATGTGATCTGGATCATTCGACGCTCTTCAGAATTTTAGAAAATACAAAAAAGATGCAATGATAACAAATATTGGAAACAGGGGCAGCGACTTGGGACACTCATCCTTTCTATCAAATCATATCTATCAAAAAAGAAAAAAAAAATCCTTTCTACCATTTCATTCTATTAGATCAATCTCAGAGAATATCTATCCAAACTAACTTCTTTCTAATTAACACATGCATTACTCAGATATTTTGTGCATAATAGATTGCATTCATTCCATTTAAGTGCATCGAAAAAGAAAAAAATACATAGTAGTTGCATACATGATAAATCATAAAATCACATGCATCCATAAGCATCTCATATAAACATGCATTTCATTTCCATCATCATGCATATACATGTCAGTATCATAGGAAAAGTAAATCATCCATCTACAAGTGTGCATAATAGAATCATATTGCATATATATCTCATCATCTAAACCACCAAATCATGTAGAATCATACATATAGCAAGTAAACCAATGCACGTCATATAAAAAACACTAGTTGCATCTCATATAAATCAAACTATCTGAGTACAATGTATGGTCGCAAGTCTGAACAAAAGAAGGTAATCAACATATATATCAATAAATATCAGTGTGTTGGGATACAAAAATGGATACTACTTAGAGTATATAAAATGACATCACTACAAAAATGGTACATGATATGTAAATAGGGTCAACATGAGCTACCCCCACCCTCGCCAGGAGGTGGATGAGGGGGTGGCATATCAGAAGCTGGTCTCTGGGATGAACAAGGAGCTCCAATACCACTACTCTTTGATTGCTGAGCTCTGCTCGATCTCTCAGATGTTGTATAACTAGGCACCCTATGCTCTGCAGGAACTGCGCCCTCATAATGACACCTCCAGTAATCAATCTCTCTCTGAGCATCATGCCCAGATCTATAGTACTTGTCAAGAACATCCCAGTGCAAGGCATCATGTACACTGTCAATAAAAGAATGAACCTCAGCTCGAGCTTGTCACTCTCTAGACTCGGTCGCTGTAACTTGGGCCTCCAAAGTAGTGGAACATGCATCAGATGAAGCAAGCCTGGCATGAAGATCCTATACCTACTGGGTGAGATTCTCCAACTCTTAAGGATCATCCTCCATACCACCCATAGCTACATCCATGTATCCCTCCTCAGCCATATCCACCAATCCACCACCATCACTATCTGAGCTCTCGCATGTAATGCTGTCAGTGCTGCCACTATCAGCCGAAGAACCAGTCTCTGCACTCTGCTCATCTAGAGCCTCCATGTCTATGTCACCAATCTCAATATCCACATCCTCAATAACTACTCTGTCCTCCTCTCTAGGAGCCAAAACATCACCTGTCCGCTGGAAAACTCTCTGCACCAACTAGGGTTCCTCCTCCTCCGTAGCCTTCTCATCCTATAGAATGGTGCTCAAACCAACTCTCAGAGCACTAGTTTGACAGCCACTCCATCCACCTGTGGTCCTCACTCCACCACCAGCACCCCCAGGACCAGGATCATCTCCCCCATCATCTCCCCTCCCCTTTCCTCCATCTCTCCCTACATCCCTACCTCCATCATGACCTCCAAGTCTACCTCTACCTTGACCACTGTCCCTCCCTCTATCCCGACCTGCCCTCCCTCGTTGTACCAGTTAGGCCCTCCTCATAATAGTCTGGTAATTATGACGAGAGACATTTGTTAATGCAACTGGTCGGGCCTGCACCCAATGAGAATCATACTATTGGGTGGTGCCTGCAAAAGGTCAAATTCAAGTATCAGCACCACAACAAAGCAAGACAAGGGTATAACAGAGAAGATGACCAAGTACAGAAAGAAGTAAGGAAATTACATCAACGATAAGAAAACAAGACAAACCTGCATCTACTATAGTCGAACACCATGTCCATGCAATAGGATGTAAACATATAAACTTAGTCTGAGTGGCATCGAGTGATACGACACCACCCAAGATGGTAGAGTCCCTTGACCTCCGAGCAAAGTATGCATAAGAATCAGACACGTCTTGCCACTCTCCAAACTAACGCAATACCTTGTTGGTGTTGTGAAAGTCAATCATATGAATATTCTTAGTAACGCATCCAATCAGGTATCTCTGCTGGTGACAAAAAGGAAGATGAATGTCCTCTCCATCCCAGACAGGGCAATCTCTACAGGGCCTCCAAATAAAGTAAGGAATCATGTCCAACTGCTGCTGCCAGTATGTCAAATGACCCATATGAGTCTGAACAATAGCTCCATCATACATATAAACATATGGTCTATCAGCAGGAAGAGAACGTGTACCAACAGGATGACATACAATAATATGTTCCCACACCCATATCTGTAGGAGGGTCGCACCACAGCCAAGTGACTTACCATTAAGGTAAGCCACATACAACATATGAAAGTGCATGTGATCCAACATGAAAGGGCCCCAAGCATAAATAGTATGGTCCCTGACCATACTCTGCAAAACGGTACCGAAGCTGACAAAAAATCTATGATGTTAATGATCGGGGCATATAATGCCACAAATCAGACTACCTAGTAAGGTGGACAATCTTTTGAGGCCTAAACAAAATCTAGACCATGGTATATCATATGTACTAGATAACCCAAGCTGATCTCAGGGAAATCTAGAAAGCACAATCAAGGAAACAATCCCGACACGGGTGGAATACTCCACAAGCGCACCCTAGATAGGAAGCTGGAGGATGTGGTATACGTCCTCTAGTGTGACAGTACACTCACCAGTGGGTAACCAGAAAGTTCATGTCTCAGAATTCCACCACTCTACAAGAGCAGAGATCAGACCCCTATTGGTCGTGATCTCGGTCATATAGCAAATCCAGTACAATCCTAGGTCTCTAAGCACTGACCTCTCATCCTTAGAGAGCTGAAACTTGTACACAAGACCCACCGGTCTCGACTCTCGACAACGCAAAATTTGCCTAGTAAACTGCACACAGAAATAAATCAGAAAATATCAGTTTTAGGCATTAAGGGAAGTAACAAAAGCAAGAAACAGCAGATACGACATAAATAAATCAAGCAAATAGTGCTAAAAAAGTGATTGCAGTAATAAAACCCTACAACTGTGGTACTTTTTTGTGATTGAAAAACAAAACATGCAAATGTGGCACAAAAAACATCAATTGCGGCATGTAACATAGTCAAGTGTGGTACACTTATCAATTGTGATTTCTAACCAGCAATTGCGGTGTTTAAACTTTAATTGCAGCAAAACCGTAGCCGATTGCGGTACAACATGCAAATTTTCAAAAAAGTACAAATTTGAAAGCAATAAATGAAGGCATTAATGACACACAAAGTGATAAAACTCACCGGACGTCCTACGTCAGCTGGTCTCTGATAGGTCTGGACTCAGTCGAAAATATGTGTCACACCAAAAAGGCCCGCCATCACAAGAAAACAGGAGGAAAAAGACAGAAACTGAAGGCTTACTCACCAGGAAATCAAGAGCTCCAAGATCACAATGGGACAAATGAAAGGCCCTCTTGGCTACTTATAGGGACATTCTAAAACCCTAATTTCTCAAAATGGTTAGAAATTTCTTCCCGGTCCCTAGAAACTTTGACGGTAAATAACAGGGGCATAATTAAATATTTTTCAAATCAGTCAGCTACCCAGATTCAGAAATTGTAGTTTCAACAAATTAACGCTCATGTCGTGATTTTTTTCTCAAATTTGTTGAGGGGGCATAAATACACCAACTATCGCTGGGGAAAGCTAGTGCAGAATCAAAATCAGAGAATCTTAGAGACACTGTGACAAGTCACATCGCATCAAAGAGGGGCAAATGTAAACACCCAAAAATGGACAGGCTTGCGGCTTTACATTAAAAACACTAATTTTCATCTATTAATCAATGGTTTTTTTAATCGTTAATTAATCATCTATTTTCTTCTAAATTCATTCCCCAAATCATCTAATCAAATTCCATAAATTAATTAAATAATTAATTTTATTTAATTAATTAACTTTAATTGATTAATTACCATTAATAATTAATTCAATTCAATTTTCTATAGTTTAAATTCAAATATTTAAACTTACTAATTAAATTCTTCCAATTAAATTAATTTCATTTCATTCAATAAAGCAATTCTAAATCAAAAAGAATTCAATTATCTCACATGTTGAAAACTTTAA
>MU227423.1:1091130-1105443 GCA_018584345.1 Thuja plicata
CAAAAAGGTAACTCACAATTAGCTCTTCAGTCAACCAAGCTCTATCTCCTCTTTACCAAATGAAGAGGTGGAGTTTACTGATGGCTTCTCCAGTTCCTTTTAATCTCAACCATTCATCTCCCTATCTGTGGGAAGATCTCAACCATTCATATCATCACCAATTCCAATATAATAAACCCTTCATAACCATTTGAAGGATCCAGGATTTCAAGCTCCCGTGCGCCATTACTATGTCAGTTTGGTTCTAGCATTCAAGTCATCTTGCGATCACACACTCGTTTCAATTAGCAAATTCTCGACACTTCTCAAGTCACAGACGCTACCCACACCAATACTAAGAATCAAGAATAGCATTTCAGAAGGAGTAGAGAGAGACAATAGAAGCTTCAAGCGCTTCAGGGTTTGCATTTATTTTTTTTCCTTTCTTGTGCTTGTACATTTTATTGGTTACGTTTCAAGTTATTCACTTTTGTAGTTCTTGTGTATTGGATTTATATCATTTGTGAAACCTTTGCTACTAATCCTCACCTTTGGAAAGCTTGGGAACCACGGATCATGATCGAAGGAGGCATACACATAGTGAACATATTCACCACAGGGTCTTCTTGGTCTAGGTTTAACTATTCATTGTTATCCTCCATGTGTTTGACTAAAGCCTGAGCAACAACACATTGAAAGGGAGAATAGGGTAATTTGCAGGCAGGACACCAAGGGGTATTTTCTACATTGTGTCCAACATTTCTTTTCAAAGGATCAGGGGCTACCTTAGTCTTCTAGCTCTCTTGATTTTCAACAATTGGTCTTCCATCCTTATAATTTGTCTTGTATGGCATATCCCTCAAATTTGGGAATTTATCATACCTTTGATATTGATACTTATTGTCATGAGGAGCCTGGTCATTTTTATCAACCTTGGTAGAAAAGTATTTTACTACACTTACTAATTTATCCACCATATCCTCATCCTTGGTAGGTTTACTTGTCTATCCTTTTGTATCCTTCCACAACCTTCCATCTTCTCTCTTTCCCATTTTTCCTGAGGCTTGCCTATTGCTTTCAATGTTTATAGCCATTTTATAAGCTTCCCTCAGACTATGTGGATTTTTATCCCTTAAAAGATATGATATATTTCCTTCCATAGCATTGAAATATGTGGTTAAACATACTTCCTCATCTAGTCTCAAAACTTGAAATAACTTGTTCGTGGCCTTTGAAAGCTACTATTGAAATTTTCCATACTTTCATTTGGGAATTTCTTAATGTTGTTAAATTCATTTAACATAAAACCTGAATTAATATGTTCACAATATTGTTCCCTAAAACACTCAACAAGATCTTCCCAATATGCATCTTCATCCAAAGATTGAACAAATAATTTCATAAGTACATCCTCATGATCAATGTCAAAGTCATTTAACTTGTCACTGAATTCTTTAAGATGTCCTTAACAAGTTATGGCATTATTTCCACTAAACCTAGGGACTTTATCTCTTACCTCATTTGGGATGACAGTTAGATAACTAGGAATGTCATCAAAGAAAAGAGATTTGTATCTTTCCAGATGGACAGGTCTCCTTTGTAAGTGTCCAACAATGTTGTTTCCACTTGGGCCTACTTCACCTCCTTTATTTTGAGTAGGTGGAGGAACACTTTTCTTTAAACCAGAGACTTGAGCACTTGGATTTGGGTCAAAAACTTGAGCATTAGGGCATGAACCTCCAGGTGGGTTCTGTTGTAATGTCTCTGTGGTAGTAGGCATAGAGCTACTTGCATTAGTATTGGTATTAGCATGCAAGAAATCTATCCTCATTTTGATATCTGTTGCAGCGGCCTCTAGTTCCATATTTTTTAGCTGCTTGGCTATATCTTCATTGGATTTTATGGTTTGTTCAATTTGTATGTCAACTTGAGACATTCCTGCAGGGATATTCTTACTTTTATTAGGCTCATTAATACTTATGCCAACGACCTTTGTCTTACCTTTATCAAAGACATTTTTATCACTTCTCTGGAGCTTTGCATTCTGCTCAATCTCATGTAAATGCAATTGTCTCAGAACAAGTCCTTCTTTCTCAAACTCATTTATCTTGGGATATGCTCTAGTATTTGTAGCTTGTTTCCTTAAGGCTCCAAGATCACCAAATAAATCTCTATATAGACTTTAACCTCCTCATTTAGGCTTTGAGTCTTGAGCTCATTTCTCCTTATTTCTGCTGAGAGTTCTTCTCTATCAGTTAACAAGTTATACAATTCTTGTTCCCACATCTTCCTTGCATCAACTATCTCTGATTCTTGCTCTTTCTTCTTTCTTCTCAAAGCTAAGACTTCTTCACGCAATTTATCATAATCATAAGATGTAGTCTCTACAGTAGATGTTTCTTATGGTTGGGCTAAAGTCTCCTCTATAGGGAAAAATCCTTCATCTAGCATCTCTCCATCTCTGAAGGGATCAAAATATATATTATCATCATAAGGGGAAGTTGGCCTTGACTTCTTAGCACCTTCAGATGAACATGATACTCGCTCAAGAACAAGAGTATCTATTCTTCCTTTTGAAACTCTTGGTGAATCAAGATTTGACACACCTCTCTTACACCATTGTCTTCTTCTAGGTGTGTGGAGATCTTCTCCAATATCCTTCTTTCGATTATCTCTATAGTAAGACCTGGTATTTCTTTGCCGACTCATTTTCAAATTAGACAAGAATTTTCAATTGTTAATTATGCAATACTAGCATGCACAGAGTATAGAGTCGCCAACCACAATTAGTATGGGATATTTTAAATAAACTGATCAAGAAATGGACAATAAACAATTAGTCATGATAGACTTTACAAAAATCCACTTCTCCTTAGCAGAGTCACCAATTTGTTGGAGCTTTTTCTGGCAGAATCTCAATATAGAAATATTTCTTGACTCTTAGATTCCCAACTTATGATTATGTCAGGAAAACATTCCAATTGATGAGGATTAATCCTCCTTCTTCTTTGATCTCCACAGAATCAGGTGGGTGTACCTTTTATAGATTACTGCTTCTCAATAAACTTAGCAGTGGATTAACGGTTACACTGATTTGCCTCCTGCCTTTTACTTTGACAATTCATAGCATGCCTTGCAGATGAACAAGACCAATCTTACACAGAGCTTAACAAGCTAGACCATGAACTTAGCAAGGGAAAATAATAGTGAAACAAGGATTCTCATCCTTCTTCTTTTTAGAGTTCTTGACTCAGGAAGGCTAACCTAATGATTCTCTCTCCAAGGAATCAAAAAAGTGAATTGTATTCTTCAATACAATTGATTAAACACATATGTTATTAATAACGAAAATGAAAATGATTGTTTAATTTTATGGATTGATGGTGATAACTACCTATCAAGTTCAAACCAGTGCCAAATCTAGGACCAAGAGTCAACTGAACATACATTCACAGAAATGGTAAACAACAATACACCTAGAACCCAAATGAAGTGTCTTACAAATCATTCGCCCATTCCACATTTACACATCAAATTCTTATGTAAACCCAGAATCCCCTGAGACTAATCTTAAGAATTTAATTCTCTCCTTGAAAGAAACTCAAAAATCATCTCACCAATACCATGTAAATAGTGTATTAAACTTGCCTTACAAATTTCATACACAAAGACTCAAAGATCAAAACACAGGAAGACATCAATAAACATGGAAGGGAACTCCACTATATTCTTATTAAACTACTATCTACTTCAATACATTCAATAATGACTAAACACACTAAAACAAGATAGAAATTAGGAAACTAAATTGCAATTGTGAATTCACCATCCCTCTAAAATGATCTTGGAAATCCTTTTATAGAAACAAGGACTGCAACAAGCTTCAGATCTAATTAGGGTTAGGGTAACAAAAATTAAAATATTACATGACAAAGAATATTAAAACTTTTCAAACATCAAGCAGCTTTGTCATCCATTCTAGTAAAACATTCCATGCTCCAGTCTGTAAGAAATCTGATCTAGCCACCAAATTTTTGGGAAACTAAAGAACCATGTCCTGCAAAAGGAATAACTTATAGAATGTCTTGTTTGTATTAATCATCCCAGGAGACTTAACCCTCAAGAAATGAAAAAAATCAACTTTCCCTCTTTGAAAGGCTCGAAATCCTAGGAATATGATTAAATCAACAATATAAAACTCTAAAATAAGTCCTCATTTACTATGAAGAACAGAATAGGACAAGCCAAGGGTTTAAAATATTGTTTATATGCTAACAGAAACCCTAAGAAGATAATCTCCTCTAAAATGCATTTAGACACACCAATCTCTCCTCCATACGGTATCCAACAAGTGTAAAAATACAGCCTAGAAGATCAGATCGACCAGTTTAATGTTCTACAACAAGATGACATGAAACACTGCTTGAAAACCCCAAGAAAGGCATTTAAATATTTGAAAAGCAGTTAAACAGCTAAAAATGGCATGGACATATCCATGAATGATCCAGATTCAAAATTTCTTATACTTTAAAATAGAGTCGTAGATTCTTTTTAGGTTACCCGGGAAAAATGTCCATGATCAGACACATGTCGATCGGTCGCCAACTCGTGGCCTTTGAAAGCATATTCCTCTTACTTCTGTGAGTAAATGAGAGTCATTCAATCCTCTTAGATCTACTTTAAATTATCTTCATTAAGCTTGGTGACCATCATCCATGTGTCACATTGTCGGGCACTCGCAACCCATTCTCTTAACCACCACTAACTTGCGTGAGTGCGCGACACTAACCGCCAATGGTTAGTAACGCACTCGCCAGTATTTCCTACTACCTGCCGTGACCGTGGAGACTACATGACAAGTTTTATTCATGCACTCACACACTAGACTGCCAACCTCCTTTGAACTATGCAACCTCATGACCACCAACCACCTGTCAGATCCTTACTCACTCACGGCCTGTGGTTGAATATTATTTTCTACCTTGCGAGTACATGACCATCATCGATCCTCCTCCATAGCATCTCCATGTGGCACGATCCCACACACTCGCGGCCCTTTTTATTTCCATCCTTCAACCTCCACAAGTGGATGACAGCATGCCACCTGTCACTCTTGGACCACGTCACCACCAAAATACTCCTTGTCTTCCAGTCGGCCAACCACATCACCTCCCGTCCACTGGGTTGCCTTCCAAAAGGCTCGTGCCTTTTAGGCACTTCACTACTATGGTATGTAATATAAAAATATTAAAGTCTTCATCCACACAAACAATGTGGGATAAACATCTTGGAGTGTTCAAACCAGTGAAGGCGCTATGACTACTCTAATCTCTCCTAAAATTTTCACCTGCATAGAGACCATCAAAAGCAAGCAAAACACAATGCCCTTGTTCCTCTACATCTTTCATTATTTTGACACGTGGAGGATAGGCATAATTCCTTGAACATTAAAACCTTCATCTTTATCTATGATCCATTACACCTCTCGTCTGATTAGAGTTAACTATACTGCACTTTAATCTCACCCTTGGCTTTAAACTACAAGTCCCATCAACTTAGATAGGACACGTGGCCGCATAGCATAATGGCTTAAACACTAGATCGACTGCATCTTCACTTCAAGCCTTTAAGCTGATCGTTAGATTATCTTTAAGTTGTATCACTTTAATCTCTTCTTCACCACCGTGCTGATCCCGCCATGTGCCATGTGTCATTCAGGATCGATGGCTTAATCATTAGATCTTGATCATCTCATCACTAAGCCTTTAAGCCAACCGTAGGATCTTCTGCAACTTGCTTTCCTTTAAAAAATTTCCTTGTGACTTCAGTCAGACCCATTGGGACATATATCGTATAGGCTTAATGGATTGATGGATAGATCTCATTCATCTCGGCTTCAAGTCTTTAATCCAACTGTAGGATTAAAATGGACATGCTCAATAGATATAAAGGGTAAAGTAAGTCAGGGACATAGGACTTAGGGAAATAAAAGAAAATTATTCGATGACCCCATTAAGACATAAGAAAAGATAAAATGGATGGCCCCACTTGGACATAACCAAAGGGCACATGGGTTATAAGGATCTTAATTGACTAAAAAGGTAACTTCAAATTATAATAGACCATGAAGGGCTTTAGACCTTTTTTCAACCAACGGCTATAATTTTGAAATTAGGGCTTAAAGAAACAACAAGAATAGCAGGGTTTTCACTATTTAAACCAAATTTTCTCATAGAGACTTAGGGTTTTAGGCTAGAGATCATTGGAGCTATGGACCAGGCATGAAAACTGAGGGATTTAGCAGAGGACAATATTTTTTATAACCCTACACAGGTCCAAACAATATACATTTGCAAATGGACAAAAAATGACCAACAACCCTAACGTAGTTGAAATGGGATAAGAGAGCGATGAAAGTTGATGACATATTTCAGTAGGATGTCAGATTGATTTCAATGATTCTAGGATATAAACTTCATTATAGTATCTGACTGAACTTAGTATCAGTAGGACTAATTTTGATGGCTTATAAAATGGTTAAGGAAAATGTTAAGTATAACTTATGAGAAGTACTTGCACAGCAGTTCTTGAAAATGTGAGGCAAATCAAGAAAGATAGGACTAAGGCATTCAGATTTGGATCTTTACTGGTATACATGTATATTCGTAATGTGGATAAATTGATCGGTATGCACCCTAGAGCTTGGAAGGATAGTGAACCCACTAGAATAAAGATCACACAGAGCTACAAAAGATAGAATAGTACATGGGTTGATGGTGAGCTATTTGTGATTATCAAAATCTTGCAAAGATAGATGAAGGAAAGAGAGAGGAGTCTTGAAGCATTGGTAGAGACGTACAAAGATTCAATATGTTTCATGGTTGAAACTGGTTGTGTTTTCTTTTAGGTAGGGAAACCTAGAAAGAATTGGTGTTATCCTTTGGGATATGAAGTTAGTTATGAGGTCTTAACTATGCAAGTTGAACACATTCTATCCTCAGAGATTGATCCATCTGAAGAAAGATGGGGTACCTATGAAGAGAAGTTAGCAAAGATAAGGGAAGAATGTACTAGAGGTGTAAGGAAGAGGAAAGTAGAAAAATTGATAGATGATATAGAAGCCAAGGCTAGTATAAAAAAAGAGGAGATGAAATAGGTAAGAAGGAAGATTATAGAAAGAGCTTTTGGGTTAGTGAGCACTGCTCATGCAGCCCTTCTGCCTCCATAAGTTGAGAAGGTAATCAGTCCACCATCTACTGTGATTGGTATATCTGAGACTACACCTACACCACCAAAGTGAACATCGTAGTGAGAGAAACCTGTGGAACTGCCTAGAAGGCACACAAGGTCCACTAAATAGGACTCTCCACCTAAGAAACAGAGGACAGAAGTTGAAGTGAAGGGAGAAGAGAAGAAAGTAGAAAATAAGGAAGTAGAAGAGAAGAAGGTAGAAGAGAATAAAGAAGAAGAAAAGAAAGAAGAAGAGAAGAGCACTAAGGTTAAACAAATATGGAAACCTGACATGAAAATACTGGAGAAAAGAATAGTTGAGCAAGGATAGCTTATCTCTTTGATCAAATACTGTGAGAGGTATGATACATTAGATAAAATTTTGATTGAAGACATGGTTAAAAATTATTTGCTTTCTTTTAAGGAAAACTTGTTAGAAGTTGAAGGCAGCATGCCTGAAGAACTCTATGAGAAATTAGAAATAAGGAAATAGTTAGCATAGATAGAAGATGAAGTAATCAGAGTAAAAGCAGTTGAAAATATGTTACAAGTTGTTTCTGTTGAGGAAATGGAAAAGATATTAAAAGATTTAAAACCTTTACTGAGGTAAAGATAATGGGAGAAGATATGATGAAGTGATTGAGGAAACACAGAAGGTTGTGGACAAGGTTCTGATGGATACCAAACCTAAGAATTTATCACCACCAAAGGCTACTAAGCCTAAAACTATTGAAAGAGGTGAGTCATCAAGGATGGTTGAAATAAGTCTTCATAAGTCAATGGGCAAAGACACTAGTGAATATGTGAGTACAGTAAAGAAACCATATTTATTTTTTTTTGGTGTGCCTATGTCTTTGGATACCTCATAGGATGATAGTGACCCTTTTGGTAAGGATACCAACATAGAAGGAAACATTGTTCCAAAAATGGAAGAGAAAGAAGAACAAAAAGTGAGCGAAGTTGAAGTAGTGAAGGAGACACTGATTAAAGTTAAAGAGAAACAGGAAACTCGTGCATCTATTTATTCATCTTTGTTGTTGGCAAGTGGATATAAGACTCTGAAAACTGATGTTGAGAGTATGGATGAAGATGACTTGATGAAGCTATCCTTCATTGTATTTACTAAAGTGAAAGAGAGATCTAAGAAAAAAGGTGAGAAGAAGTAAAGGGTAATGGAAAGAGAAGTTGATACTGTCAAAAAACTCCTACCTATAACTTTTTCTTTCCAATCAAATGAAAGTGCAGAGAACTTGAACAAAGTATTGCATAACTTTGATAGTCATTATGAGTCCTTGGAAAAGATCGCTAAAGAGAAAGCAAAGAAGTGCCTCGTGAAGAATTTGGAGAAAATATGCAAGTTTATCTCATCGGAATTGGGCATATTGAACAAAACTATATCTGAGGCAAGGAGTTGTGTATCATATGGAACGAAGTTATACAATTACTGTGTAAATCCTATCAAACATCTGAAAAACATTGAGGAGATAATAGTAAAGGACAGACTAACTTTGGACAAGATGATTGACAGTTGTGAGACCTCTTCACATGGTATATATTGGAGTTAGATAGAGAAGTGTCTAGGATATTGGACAAACTGAGTGTCTTGGATATAGAGAAAGGGAGAGTTGTGGAAAGACTTGGTATGCTGAAGAGTTTAATCACTCCTAAGTTATCAATTCTTGAGACACGTCTTTCTGACATGGAGAAGATAGCATGGGTCCTCACACAACATATGCCTACTGAGCTAAAGGCAGTAGAGACATATTCATTTGCAATGAATGGGCTGATTCATGTGAGTTAGATACTGGTCAAGACTTGGTCAGAGGTAGTGAAGATCTTGGAGAGCTCATTCCAAGATGTATTAAAGATGGTATAATTTTTGGTAAGTAGTGGCACAATTTTGTTATGTATTCTATGTTTTTGTATACCTTTTCCATTGATGTCAAAGAGGGAGAAGAGAATAAAAAATGTATAGAGTAGATATATAAATGTTGTGTATATCTTTTTGGTATTAACACTTAGTCATTTTTCACTAAGTGTTGTCATCAATGTCAAAGGGAGAGATTGTTGGAAAGTGATTCATTCAGGAGTGCTATGGAACACTTGAGGGTTGTCATTTATGGAAACACATATGGTATGGATGGTCACTTGGAGTGTAACACAATTTTGGAGTTAAGGATTGCCAAATGACTAAGTATAGAAAGCAGAATTATAGAGTATAGAAGTACAGTTTTGGTCAGCGATTATAGTATATGATGAAAGGTGACATGGGAGATTAGAGGAAGCTATTTTGGGATATGTATGACCTTCTATTAAGGTTTCTTGAGTTTTGGTGTTGATCGCAGTGAGATACAAATAGTTGAAGACATGCGAAGATAAAGTAACAGTGATACAGGGCAGATGAACAGTCATGATGATTGAGGGAGTATAACGTGAAGTCCTAACATAATATGTTGGATTTGGATTAGCGATTACCTATGTTTTGATAGTGTATGGTCACCGACTTTGTAATTAATTTTTGTATGAGTATTAATTCTATTTTGTGATGTAAATAGAAGTTGACTGGGTAATAGAATAAGATATATATATATATATAGAGAGAGAGAGAGAGAGATTTTGAGAAGTGAAGTGTATGTATGTGTGTATGAAGTGTGGCAAATGAGATTATGTGGATGTGATGCATGGATGCATTGTGATGTCAAAATTAGACAAATGGTGATGCGAGCTACAACTGGAACTACCTAAGCATAGCAGATGCTTGTATTGTTCATTCTTGATAAAGCATTGTAACAAACTTATTTTTATGGTTGTATGAGCAGTGAGCTCAGTATACCTTTAACATGGTTTTGTATTCCTCTAACAAGGAAATATACTAATGTAATATTCAGCTCCTAACAGGGACAGTATTTTTAGTGCATATTTGTGGGTACCATCCCCACTGGGGTTTTCTCTTGGCCAAGGTTTCCTTGACAACAATTCATGGTTGTAACATACGAAATATTACATTTAAAAATGTTGTTTTCAAATACATGTATTTGAAATGTAGGGGGTAAATAAGATGCTCTCCTTTTATCCTTAGATACACAAATGAAGGATCCAAATTGATTAACCCCAAAGGAAGGATCAATGCATAAATGAATCAATCATTTGGAAATAAGAGCAAAGAGGAGATCTTAAATACCCGTTTATAGATTTGAATGTGTGATAGATTTAGAAGGATTAATAAATTTAATTGAAATGAATAGGAGAAAAGTACTAACCTTGAAATGTTACATATCTGAATAATATTTTTTTGGGGGGTCTGCATTGAATTTCTAGAAAATTTGAGACCAAATCTGGAATAGAAACACAGAGATGAACAAAACCCAGAAATCTTTTTCTGTTCTGACACAGTTCTGATTTTGACCCTCAAGTCAATGTCACCATTGACCCACAATTTTTGATTCTGACCTAGGGTAGAATTGACCTAAAAAGTCTCTGATCAGAAATCTATTTTTGAATCCCTAAAGTTTGTCAAAAATGCTATCTGAATCTGTGCTTTGATCTGTTATTCCAAACCTGTACCTGCAAGAAAAATGGATTTGTTTGTTGGGGGGAGGGGCTTGCCTTAGTCAAACCCTGATTTAGGAATTAACCTTGAAATCAATAATTGAAATAAAGAATGCTAGAAAGTAGTAGAATTAAATCTAATAATAAAGCTATGATATTCAATAGATATGCAATTGTATTTCAAATGTAAACAAGTATGTAAATATGAAAGCTTGGGCTCAATATTAGAAACCATAAAACTCCATGATTGTATGCTTGAAATCCACCTTGAAGGAAGAATGAAAAGGTCTTTGAGGATGCACAAAGGATCTTGAAGGAATATCACACCACCATGATGGATAGATCTAGGGCTTGAATGATGAATCTTGAAGTTTTGAACTAAATCCCTTCAAACGCTTGAAAGCTTGAATCCTTGACCTTCAATGGAGAACTTGAATGCTTGAAAGGAAGACTTGAACACCTTGAAAGCTTGAAAACATGTAGAAAAATGGATGCTTGAACTTCTCTTAATGCTTAGTGCTTCTTCTTTCTTAGAGAGACTTCACTTAGAGCTTGAAATTACGCTTGATGATGGTGCGTACTTGATTTGATAATTCATGCTTAGAGAAAATGAGAGGAGAAAACTTCCTTACATATGAAACTAGGGCACAATCTTCTAGAGAGGCCTACATAGGAGAATTAAATTCCAATTATACCTATACCCATAGAAGAGGACCTATATTAAATATAATTTAAGAATCATCGCTTTGGAACCCAAAACAGTCAACCCGAAAGTGGGAAATGAAATTTTAATGACCTCTGGTAGCTGACAAACTTCCAAACTGGAAAGGGGGACCCAGGTCAAGGTCAAGGTTGTCCTTGACCTAGTTCAAGGTCGAGGTTGACCTTGACCTAAGGAGATATAACCCCTAGAAAATGTGCCAGATGGGAGGGATGATGCCCGGAGAGGCTCAATCAGGGTCCTAAACAGGCAGAGAAGTAGGAGAGGATGCAAAAATGAGGAGACAATATGATGGTGGTCAAAAAAACCCCCTAAGGAGGGCTAAATTTTCTTAACATGGAAGTGCTTCCATTTTAAGATGATACATTAAGCCCCCACTTTAACAGGAGTATGGAAATCGAATATACTCACGATAAAGTTACAAGAAAGACTCTGGTGGATCACAACGAGGTAGAACATCACTAATTCAAGGACATGAGACCCTAGACCAAGGATTCTAACTCAACATACATGCATAAAGATATGAAATTAAAGAGAAATTAATCATATAAAATATACATGACTACATAAGCAAGACAAGAGAAACACTATAAATAACATAGCTTCATGATCTAATCCTACTAGCATGAAAGTGAAAGAGAGAAAAGAGACAGTGATTACCTCTCCTAGTAGGATGCCCACCTTACCATGAATCACCAAGGAGGGAGAGCCCAATAGGTTCACCCATAAACTGTGCTTTGTAATTGTAATGTATCTTCTGACAACTTTTAAAATATCCATAGATCCACATTCTTGTATCACTATGGAAAACTGCGTGTCTTTTTAGGATTTAGCAACTTATGTGTGTTACCTTCCAAGGATTTAGCATATTGTAAAATGCGTATCTCTTCAGGATTGACATCTTATGTGTGTTACCTTCCGAGGATTTAGCATGTTGTAAAATGTAAACTATAGTATAAGGGAGACCCTATATATGCCCCCCTCCTTATCATGACTACCCGCTAGGCATGATAAGGAAGAGAAAGAGGATACCTACTTCACAATGTAAGGATATATCCAGATTAACAATAATATACACTATATCCTTAGCAAAGAGTATTGACCCTTACCTCTAAGAGCATAGATAATCCTGAAATGGATATGTCACATATGGAAAAATGATCCTCAAAGAGGAAGAGATCTTATCATCAGGACCCCCACCGTAGAGGAGTGCTTAGGATAAGATGTCATCTTCCAAAGAAAAGAGGGACCAAATATTCAATCATCAAGCCCCCTGCGATGAAGAGGAATAGGAATCTCAGAATGAAGGAGTCAAACTCTAACCCAAAGCAAAGGCAAGAGTTTATAAAGAACATAATTTGCAAAATAAAGAAGAGGTGATGACCTAGGATAATCACCTCTCATATAAGAGGGTATCCATATCCAAAAGCATAAATCTTTATAAGGAAATAATGTTGTATGATAAACAAATGCCACTAAGCTAAGGAAAGTTTATCCTTAGATATAGGAAGAAGGAAAATACCTTGCCCCCCAGAGATGAAAGCAAGGGATATACCAAATTATATCAAGATGTTGTAGCAAAGAGATATATTTACAAAACAAATGTCCTAGAAAAGATATCATGAATGATTATGAGCGAAGGAAATATGTACCATAATAGAAAATTATAGGGATAGAATATAGAAAGAATAACCGATTAAACACAAAACAAAAGACATGTTAAGAGCATAATGGATCCTAGAAGATTGTAATGGAATACCTCTTGCCCCCCAGTTAAGAGACAAGAGGAGAAAAATGATCTAATTTATAGAAGAACGAGGGGAATTCCCTATATCAAAATTATGAAGAAATTGTAATATTGCACAGGAATGAGATTTAATACCTAAAGCAGCTCTTTCTCTAACATATAGTTTGAAATGCACACAATCAACAAGTAAATGTGTATTACTATAATGAAAAGGACATGTGTATTTAGAGAGAGCATTATTTCAGCATAGGTTTAAATATTTCTTTCTTAGAATTCATTAACTGGACATACACTTTCTTAGCCACATCTTGAGGAGTATCAGGGTGATCTAAGGAAGGTGTTGGAAGAAGAATGTGAAGAGTAGGATGATAGTTAAGATCAGCCACCTAGAATTGAGAAGGCAGGAAACCTATACCATGCATATCTTGTTTAGGGGATGAATGAATTGGGTTTTTAATGCCATGTTTATTAACACCTAGCCCTAAACCCTTATAGCCTTGTCTATCCACCATAGTATATCCAGTAGTGTACATATCTTGCAAAGATTATACAAGAGGAGATTGATTATGGTGTTCATGAGAAAATGGAATGATAGGTTTAGAAGAGCTTTCTTTTTTTTTCCCTTTAATATCATCATGGATTGGATAAGAAGGGGAAGGTAAATGGAAGAATTCTCGAACGCCAGTATCATGAATATTAGTTTGAGCCCCATCATAAGTGTGGGAAGAACTAGGGATAGAACATGGAGAAATGGAAATAGGAATATTTGGAATTGGATTAGGCATGGTAGGATTAGGATTAGGAGGATTAGGAACTAGATTAGGAATGATAGGATTAGGATTAGGATTAGGAAGATTAGTAAATGGGGTATCATCTACCCAAATCTTCACATAATCCAAAGGAGAAATAAGTCCACTACACAAATCCTTGATGAAAGTTTTGAAAGTAGGAAGACTAGTGTTAGTTAATCTCAAAATAGCATAAGCAAGTGAAACATGAAGATTAAAAAACATGATGAAATGGATGATACTTTCATAAACATCATAAGTACTATAAAGAGATGCTAAAAGAAGCATAATGAGAAAAG
>MU227423.1:1112244-1127639 GCA_018584345.1 Thuja plicata
TTGTAGAACAATCTTTCAAATCTTTTCTCAATTTCTTGATAAGCATTTGTGAGCCATCAACTTTCAGTCTAAGTTCTTCATTTTCTTTTTCAAATCTGTCAAGATCTTCAAGAGCTGCTTCAAGATTATTTTTTAAATGTTTTGCTTCTGCTGAGTCCATGATCTCCTCAAGTGGTTAAAATTTCTTTCAGAGGACCAGAGCTCTGATACAAATTGTTAGAAACACTGAGAGGGGGGGTGAATCAGTGTTTGTCTATTAATTATATTTCAGTACTTTAAACATAAATCAAACATACATTCAATGAAGCTTAACACAAGAACTCATAACAAGATATGTTTACGGGGAAACCTTGATCAGAGGAAAACTCCGGTGGGAATTAGTACCCACAAATATTGCACTAGTATAATGAACTTGTTAAAGTTCCTTTGCCCTGTTAGGAGCAGTCTTTACAATCCAAGTACAATGACCCTGTTAGGAGTCTATTACAAAACCCTATTAAAGGTATATGGCTCACTGCCTGAGCTCACTGCCCAATAAGATGAAGGCTACAACCTTCTAATAGTTGATATACACTATATCAAAAATGAACTGCTATGATGACATTGTTGTCTGATCAGTTCCGTTTATGCGTTGATGCTCTTACTTTCTTAAATAGCTTTATCTCATACTGAATTCACTATACTACTCTTCTATATCTTTCTTATACATTTTCTTCGACACTTGTAATATACATTTACATTACATATTTATATGTTCATGTCCGAATAGACGCGACTCAAAACAAGACTATAGTCGGCCCTAAAAACATAATACACAACGCTTCCAAACAAATTGGCTTAAGCGTGTTTACAAAAATACTAAAGACATTATTACAAACATATAATCAAAGGCGCTTGGCCTTTACACAATAAAATAATTTACGCTGATCCAAAAACTGAAGTCGGCTACAAGCTTTGTTTCCTGAACTGTAGTAATATTGTTCTTCCTGTATCTTCTCTGTACTATCATTCCGTACCAAGCATGTCTGGACTTAGTATGTATACATCACATAGAACATATATCTGAACACGCATACTCTGATTTGATCTCTCGCACGTACGATGATGTGTTGATCGATGTATAGCTCTGTCTGTCCTATTTTCCATACTTAGTCATTTTATCTTCTAAGTTATCTTTGACAAAAACTTATTATGACTTTGTTGCCATAATGACAACACAAAATAAGTCATGTATCTTCTAGGAGTCAACTTGCCAACAATGAAATTGTATTTTGAATGTAAACAAGTATGTAAATATGAAAGCTTGGGCTCAATATTAGAAAGCATAAACCTCCATGATTGTATGCTTGGAATCCACCTTGAAGGAAGAATGAAAAGGTCTTTGAGGATGCACAAAGTATCTTGAAGGAAGATCACACCACCATGATGGATAGATCTAGGGCTTGAATGATGAATCTTGAATGTTTGAACCAAATTTCTTCAAAAGATTGAAAGCTTGAATCCTTGACCTTCAATGGAGAACTTGAATGCTTGAAAAGAAGACTTAAACACCTTGAAAGCTTGAAAACATGTAGAAAAATGGATTCTTGAACTTCTCTTAATGCTTAGTGCTTCTTCTTTCTTAGAGAGACTTCACTTAGAGCTTGAAATTATGCTTGATGATGGTTCGTACTTGATTTGATAATTCGTGCTTAGAGAAAATGAGAGGAGAAAACTTCCTTATATATGAAACTAGGGCACAATATTGTAGAGAGGCCTACATAGGAGAATTAAATTCCAATTAGACCTATACCCCTAGAAGAGGACCTATATTAAATATAATTTAAGAATCGTCGCTTCGGAACCCAAAACAAGCAACTCGGAAGTGGGAAATGAACTTTTAATGACCTCTGGTAGCCAAAAAAATTCCAAACTGGAAAGGGGGACCCAGGTCAAGGTCGAGTTCGTCCTTGACCTAGGTCAAGGTCGAGTTCAACCTTGACCGAGGGAGTCAAAACCCTTGGAAAATGTGCCAGATGGGAGGGATGGTGCCTATAGAGGCCCAATTAGGGTCCTAAATAGGCAGAGAAGTAGGAGAGGATGCAAAAATGAGGAGACAATATGATGGTGGTCAAAAACACCTCCTAAGGAGGGCTAAACATTTAACATGGAAGTGCTTCCATTTTAAGACGATACAATGGTGTTATGAGTTATGTGTTGTGCGTTTATGCTCTTTTCATTTCAGTATTTATCTGGTTAAGTTGGAAATTAATAAGTTCGTGTTTAAAGTGTTGTAATACTGATTCACCCCCCCCCCCCCTCGGTNTTCCCCCCCCCCCCCCCTCGGTATTACTTAATCCTAATAGGAAGATGTACCAATAGAAGGATTCAAGTGTCCATTTTCCATTTATGTCAAAGGGGGGAGAGATTTCCAAAATTCTTATTAGACAGAGCTTGTTTTAAAAGAAGAGCTTTGGACATAGGGGATATTTGTAGTTTTCCATCAATGACAAGGGAGCGGGGTATTGATGGACATTTCATTGTCATTGATGTCAAAGGTAAGTGTCAAAATAGTCAAAAGTGTATGTCTAAGTATTGTCAAGAATTATGAGGTTTGTCACTCATAGCACCTAATTACACTATCATGATTTTTGTCTCTGCATTTAGCCCTAGTTAATTTTTCTAATATATGGTTTAGAAGTAAAGAAAAGTCACATATGATGTATTATATCCAAAAGTTTTATAGGTTGAACTCTAGTAGGCAAAAAGTTAGATATGAAAGATGGTTCATAGTTCTAGGTGGAGAACTTTGCTAGTGTTCTAGATTGATGCACCGAAGGATGGTAACGTGCACGGATTGTATGAAGCATGTGGAGGTATTTTGGGACCAATTGGGTTTGTGTTTGGTAACTCATAGCATGTCCCTACTTTGTAATGTGTGGGTGTTAGGAGCAAGTTGACTACATGTTTGGTTAAGGATTTTTTTTATGACCAACTTACAAATATTGTAATTGTGTTCTAGGCCCATATGTGAATACAATTAACCTTGTAATGCATATGTATTTGATCATGTTCTATTCCTTAGTTGAGAGTACACATATGTAGCCAAATTTGTGCAAATTGCCTATTCAATAAGAAGCGGAGATGAATTGAAGTGTACAAAGTAAGTCATAGATCCTATACATACTAAGAGGTTGTTTTTTTTGCATATCAAGTCAAACAAAAGTTGAAGGTTAAGTTGTGAAGGTTTGCATAGTATATATTTTGTATCTCTTGTTGTAACCGATTGTGGTGCCTCATTATCTAAGTTGGTGTTTGGATCATTTAAAGGGGATCAATGTCTTTTGGTGGGTTGGTGCCCATAAACATTTGTAAGTTTCATATTTCTTTGAGAGGATAACTTTAGATAGTAGATCTAGACAACTATTCTCACTATGGTTTTTCCCTTATGGGTTTCCACATATATCTAGTGTTCCCTTGTGTGGGATGTATTTTTATATTCATCATTTGACTACCTACTTTAATGTTAAAGTAAGATCTGGTAATGATCCTAATTTTGTTTTATTAAGTTTTATAAAGGATTGGCAATGTGGCATACAAATTGAAGTTGTCTAAGTCAACAAAGAACATATTATTTCCTAGTTGAAGAAGGATATTGGACAAATAGTTTCGTCCTATCCTAAATTATCAAAGCTTTACGAGGAGGATAGAATATTTTTTGAACTTGGGGAACCATTTGAACACACACTAAGTGTCGCAAACACGGGTTATATAGAGTATTTAATCAAGTGGGTGAATTTTTTAAGGTATTATGTGGGAAACTGAAGAATTTTTGTGAAAGCATCTATAGTTGATTTGAATTTGGATATAATTATTTGAAGAGGGGAATTTTATAACCTTAATTATTGATTTCATTAGGCTATGTGTAGTTGACTTATGGCTAGCATAGCCCATAATTATGTTATATAATCATTTATATTATACAAGTAATCTAGTAAGCTTGGGTGGCATCCAAGCTAGAAGTATGGTCTATACAGGTGGTAGTAGGTAGTAGTTAATCATCATTATTGTGAATTTAATTTCTTGTTGAAAATTTTGAAGCTTTTTTCCATTGAGGTGTTTTATTATTATCAACATTTACAAGTATTACTATTATTTCCAAGTAGTTATTTCATTCTTCTATTTTGCAAGTTCCATAGTCATCCCTTTAAATTGGATTGCCCAATTGATGATAACATTTTTTCCTTGGTGATTCTACATTCAACCCTTTATCAATTGCATAATTACATTGGTGGCTCTACCATCACCTCGACGATCCTATTATTTACAAACGATGATACTATCTTTTAATTTTTTCTCACATGAGCTTCTTGCATATGTCATTTGAACACTAAATTTGGCTTCAAAGCTTGTGTTCAATATTTCTTTGGTTGTGTCTAGAATATGAATTCTCATAATTCCTTAACTATTTATGGATCATACTTTAATTATAGTTAGATAAAGAACCTTAGAGGGGTCTTTTGGTGATATTTTAAGGAAAAACACTTTTTTCCCCCTCCACCGTGAGAGATGCTAACATGTACAACCTTCATTTTGTGAATTCATACTAAAATTCCAAGTTCTTAGCAAATTTCTCATAGTGTTAATCACCATCCAAAAAATCCATATAACCAATTATAATAGCTTGTTTACTGTAGTAGTTCAAAGTAAAGAGTAGTTGTTAGAATAGATATTTTATTACTCTAAGATTGTAATAGTTATTTGCATATTTTTGAGCTAGAATGATTTTCCTCAAACTAGATTAGTTTGTTTTTAAAATTTTATTTCTAAAATAGTAGCACTTTAGCTTCAAGGAACTATAAAATGAAGCATACAAGGCCACTAAGCAATTGATTTTTCTTAAATATTGTCAACATTCTACTATGATTATAGCAAAAATCAACAAACACTTGTAGTTAATTCTAATATGTATGAGTGACATCTTGATTAAAAAGTGGATAAAATAGAGGAATTAAATAGTTAATCATTAATTACTTTTATTTATTTTTCCATATTTTGTTTGTCTAAATTACAATCATCACAAAACAAGAAAAATATTGCTTTACCATTTTTTATATTTGAAGTTAGTATATCAAGAATATAGTTTCACTCATGCATACAAGCTATTTCAAAGCACATAAACAAAAAAAATATTTGTTTCCTTAACAATATGTTATAATAATTATATAAGATAGATTTAATTAGTTCACATATCAAAAACATATTAGCACATTAAAAAAATATATTGGATATTTTATTTGTCTTAGCATCATTTATTTGAGCATTTAATTTAGAGCAAACTATCTTCTCTCAAGCAATAAAAAAGGTCAAACAATGAAACAAAAGAAAAAATCACAAGGTCTTTCAATTTTTGAACAAGATTTTCTTTCAACATATAAGAACTCTATGCCTCAACACCTTCTTTGAATAGGTTTGCCAAGACCTTAATGTCATCCATGTAGAGATCGACGACTTTCATAAGTTGCCTCTCCCATGCAAAGAAGAAAGTCCTCCATACACTTCCCCAGCCCACTTCACTCACATCTTAACAAATATGTTCACCAAACCTTTCATAATCTCTCTCTCTCTAAGCAACTCAAAGGGTGATATGTGGAAAAGGACAAACACCTTCTCAATTATGTTAGGTGGTGTAGGAATGTAGAGAAGTATGAATTGCATTTAAAGATGTTCAAGGATTTAGTAAACAAGAAATAGAAGCTTAAAGATTTTGGAACTAAGTGTTACATATATTTTGTTAGCATAAAAGCATGTGTTTCCTTATGAAATGTCCCCGAAAGTACTACCAAAGTTTGACAAGTTTGATTTTCCTTCAACTCTTGATACAAGCAATTGGCATGTAACTACTTGTCATTCATATACTTGTGAGAAGATCAAGGGACATTGTGTTATAGAAGTGAGTGCTTCCTTCTCAAATGTAAGAAAAGTATCGAGGTTAAAATTTGAGTGCAAGTCCCAGCAATCGCCTAGGCAAAAGTTTGAGCAAAAGCCTGGAATGAACAAGGTAGCCATAGGTATAGCTATGCTAAAAAAGAAAGGCGTCAAGTGTAACATAATCCAGTCACCGGTTAAATATTTGTTGGTTGACTAAAATAGGTTGACTGGGTACCCATGCATTTTGGAGTCTCCTATATGGTGTGTAATTTATTCTACATGTGAATAGACTATGTTTTCTAAAAATTTGATTATTTTTTTTGTATTTTCATCGTGCAGCTCTATTTCACTATGAGATGATTGTTCATTTGACCCCATGTGTTCATGAAAATAGGAATGGATGTGCGTAAAGATTGTGTAGGTCTTCAATTTGGTTATTGACTCGTCTTTGATGCAAAGACATTTTTCCCTTTCCTTACAAGTTTTTTATTGCTCTTGGCAAAACTAAAGAAGCCATGAAAGAACGTGACATCTAATATCACTTATATCGTTTCTTTATTCAAAGATGATACTCTATTCGTTGAGTCGGGTATGCAACTTATTTGGCAAAATCAAGTTTATAATAGAGAATGGAATACCAGAAATGTGCATAGATTCTTATTTATTTTTGTTACAATCTAAGTTTTTCTTCTAGTGCTATTGTGCCCCTAGGTTGCATGTTAACCAAAAGAAAAAGGTTGAGCAAGTCTCCCTTGAATCTTCACAACAAAGCATATACCCAAGGCATCCTTAAAAACTATCGCCCACTAGAATTGTGCACCCGCAACATATATAGAGGATTGGTGGACGATCTAAAATTGATGATGGATTGCGGATAACAAAGAACAACTGGGCATTGAAAATTTTATAAGGCTTGTATGTGCGAATTCAAAATGATTGTGTTTAAAGAATTGAGAATTAGTATATGCTTCTCGACATTTAAAAAAAAAACAAAAGTAAAAGGCAAAATATTTGCCTAGTTAATGTATATCTCTGTCATTATTCAAGGAGAGTATTGAAGGCACATTGCAAATACCAAAGGAACTGGTTCCTCCTCCATGTTCAGGATTTCTAGGATAAAATGATGTTGAGTTCCTTACATCTTGATTGATTTATAAATTCCAAAATAGAGCTATTCGAATTTTGGATGAGGCTCTATTGAAAGTTAAAAATGAAATCCTTGTTATAGTGGGCTATATCAATCTTTCCTAGACAGAGCGCTGGGGGCAAAATTGTAAGCTGGAAATGTGTTAAATGCTATTAAAGACCCTAATCGATCTGCAGCAAGACTGAATGTGATGGAACTGGCATGCAGGCAGTTATGTTTATGCTAGTAACACCAAGGCCATTCAAGAAAACATTTAATCCTTGGAATTTGGGCTGACACGTCTCTTGTAACAGAGTTGGGCTTCCGAGCAATTCACAGGCAAGAGGCAACCATTCGAGAGAAAAAGCTGGATGCCGTTTGTCCAGAGAACCAATGTGCATAGAGGAGCAGTATTTGTTTGACACCTTAAAAGCCATCGAGCTAGACAATCGGACTCCCATATCGTGCTAGACAATCGGACTCCCATATCGAGCTAGACAATCAGAGTCCCATCTCGATCTCTACTGAGGAGGAATAGACAGCTGGTCTTGTTTTTCTGTTTTTAGTTTATGATGATTAATATTGTAATATGAATTGTAGACTTTGTGCTTAATGCACTCGATGTGGTTGGCTATTAAGCCATCTTTTATTATGATTTTATTATAATTATATAGTCTGGCTTGATGCCTTTTAACCTTTATTCCAAAAAGTTTGTCCTACAAGTTATTTAACACTGAAATAAAAACAATGGCACTGAAATAAAAACAATGGCACATGCAAAGATGTGGCTACTTTAAGGACTCGATATAATCCCTAAAAAAGCCTACAAATACCAGAATTTGACATCTCAATCCTGTTGTACAAGGCAACACAAAACAAAAATTCTGAATAAATAGTTTTCCATAAAACTTATAGATCATTAGATATACATGATCCTGCAAAGAGTTGCTTCAAAGGGAATAGCACTGTCGTTTTATAAACAGAAATGTTAAACTTATTAAATAGCCCAAGAGCACTTAAGCAAGCTGATTGCAATCTTTCTCCATTGCACAAGTAAAAATATATTCTCTAGTGTACAACATTAAGATCAAACAAATTGTTAAAATTACAGAAATTGCTTAAAGCAGTTAATTTAAAATTGAAATTAGACTACAAAGTTTAAATCAGTTAAGAGGAATAGAATAAAATCAAATATTGTAAAAGCACGGGCAAGATGCAGTTTTCTGCACATTATAGTGAGTGATTAGCTTATAGAGCTTCTAAGACAAAAATTTCTCTGTTAGTATACGACCATTTTCTGTCACGAAAAAAGTAGCTCATAAAATAATTCTACACAGATGAGCTTCCCAACATATTATGACCAGAATGACAACTTGTTCTAGAAAATATTTCATTACACTCTTTACATATAAATGTTTGGGGCACGCCCTTTGTATCTAAAATACCAACACATCTCGTGTGTTGCCACACCTGACATTTATCACATTGAATCATAAGCTCTCCATCATCCTCCCTTGCACCACAAGAACATTTAACAGTCCATATTTGGTTGCCTCGCTCTGTCCTAAACATGGATACGTTACCAAAGAAACAACCTTGAACAGTCACAACACTCTCTGGTCCTAGAAGACACATCAAGTCAACTGAATCTTCCCTACCCTGAAGCTCAGGAATATTATGTACTTGAAACCATTTGAAACAAATATAAACATCTTTAAATGCTTCTACAATTTCTTGCTTTAGATCAGCTACAGTAGCATTTTGTGGCAATACCAATAGTTCAGGTGGAGGTCTCTCAACAGTCTCTGGTTCATCTAAAATTTCAGCAATGGCAAAGACTCTTATTTGGCAGGAGTCTTTCAACACAATTGGATGTTTTACTTCGTAATCTTTAGTAAACTGTTTACAGTCTAGAAGCTTTCTTGAGGCATCACCAAATTGCTTGCCTAGCCCATAATGCCAAAGAGCAGCAGCAGGCAAAGGCTGTAACAGAGCATGATAAATCATCTTCAAATCTTCCAAGACGTATTCTTGCATGGACTGCCTAGTACTACTGACACTCTCATTATGTGATTCAATAACTGTGCTGCCTATGTCTTCCAACCTGTATTTACATTCATTATTTAGTTGGCCTCATTAAATACCTATATTTAATGTTTGCTTTCCATGGCTGTGAAATTTCCCCAAAAAGCTCTATTGGGATAGTATTTGTACTTCTCTTAGAAATGTAATGAAATGAATTGACATTGTACAAAATGAGTAACAAACAAACCTGTATTCCAGTGTTCGAGTGGAAAACATACGCCGACACTGCACAACCCAACTTGCCAAAACCTTTCCTTCTAAAATTTTCAGCACGAAATTAACAAGCTCAGGATCCTTTGAGAAAAGCATTGCTCCTTTTAGATCCCGCCATGTTATCCATTTCGATCTATCTGCTGCTTGTAGAATTCTGAGGATGGCAGATGAAACCTGATCAACCTCTGTGGCTGTCCATCTAGGCTCAACAGGTTCCATGGTCAGAGAATATGTATCAACAGAAGAGAGAACTGGCCATTTACTTGCAACAGCGCAATCATGGAATTTATGCAATAGCTCCATGATAAAACATATCAAATCTTGGACTGTCACAATTGGCTTCTGAGACAAGGAACAATAGAACCCCACAGTACATTCCAGTTGTCTATTATATTTGCCCACATCAGAAAGGATTGAAACCAGAGGGGTTCTTGAGAGGCATTCAACAGCTGTCTTGTATGATTCAAAAGTTAGGGCAAAACTTCCAGTTGCAAATTCATAACCCCAATTCCCATACCAGGGGTGCCCTTTTTCCACAGCATGCAGCAGTCGATAATCAAGTCCATATTTCTTTGAAACGTCCATAACACTAATTTTTCTGAAACAAATTTTACAATCATTTTGTCAGCTTCTAAACAACTTCCAATTTATTATTTTAAAATTCCAAAAAATAATGAACTGGAACTTCCTTGCTTGCTCATGTGGTAACGTTCACTGTATCTAGGATAATGCAAATGCTGAAACAAAAAAAATGTGCACCATACATATAACAGTCTATTCCTTCCATCACATACAAGTTTATTTACCAAAACACAATTTCTGTATGGATAAAAATTAAAATGCTCATAAGATGACAAAAATAAAATATAAAAAAGTATATGAAATAATAAAACTAGTTAGCTAATCCTTTAACAGCAGCATGTCAGCTCATTACTCTAGAGTGCCTATGTAAGGAGGTATTACAACATCCATGTCAAACTTATCTATTTATTGTTAACTCTATCACTGTTTAACACAAGTATATTTGACCTAAGCACTATTTTTGATAAACCTAGATAAAGCTTCAGTTGGTTGCTGTTGGGTTGTTCCCATAACCATTTGAAAAAGTGGCATGTAACAATAAGTAAAGTGTTTCCTAAGCGCCACATCTACTGGCATAATAGAAAATGGTAGGACCAAAAAATGTCATCTGCAGATGAATCTCATTATAGATCCTATGGATTAAATAGTTAAAGTATCCCCATTAATGGGGCTTCTGGAGTTAATTGAAATTCCATTTCTTTGTGCGCTATGGCTACTTGGACACTACCTAATCCAGGGTTGGTAAAATTGAATTTTGATGGAGCTTCTAGAGGCAGGCAATCTAGGTCCATCTGGAGCTGATTGTATTTTACTAGACTCTCAGGAGCAAACACTCTTCCCTTCCTCACTCCTTTTAATTCCTGGAACCAATAACGAAGCAGAGTTCCAAGCTCTTCTTCATGGCCTTAAGTTATGTGAGACCAAGCGGGTCACCCATCTAGATATGGAAGGGGATTCATTAGCGGTCATTAATGTTGTTCCATTCCCAGTCTAAGACTTTAAGCAATATTAGATGACATTCTCACTATCCTTGAGCATTTTCCCAATCATTTGGAGAATCACATTTTTCAAGAGGCCAACTCAGCAGCTGACACTCTTTCTAACCTAGCTGCTGATGGGGGCAGCTTCCTTCACCACGACTCTCGGATGAGTTGGAGTTTGATGTAACATTAGTGTACTAGTGCAACGGCGATTCCCTAATGCCTAGGCATGTATTTAGCCATCTTGTCCTATTTGTGTGTTAGCTGATCTCCCTTCTCTCTGCCCCTTTTGGTCGCTTCCGACTGAAAGACCCTGTATTGGCAACACATCTTGCCAAATTTGACCAAGTGGCCTCTCACTTTGGCACACAGTCAACCTTTGTCATTTCATCATAAGTTTACAAGATTGATATCTGCTCTATTTAGTGTGGGCTTTCAATTTCTCTGGGTTGCATATACGGCAACCAATCTTGTTCCTTGCAATGTTGTGGCATTCAGCTCTTATTGTCTGATAAAATCAGCTTAGGTGCTGAGATGGATACACCATTCAATTGCTCAGTCCTCGTCAACAAATGGTGTATCTGTCTTCTAAGGACCAGAGGTTATAGTTGGTCTTACTTGCTCCAAATGGTTTGATGTTGGAAGCCATAAAGATGGTTCTGGGGGGCGGAATTCTTGGTTGCAGAGGCTGCCACCATGTTAACATGGACATCTCATCAAGATTTGTAGCTTCCTTTGGGAACCGAAAGGGAAGGTGCTGTCATTGGCTCAGACATTGATTCAATCTGACTTTCAAGGTGACCTCAACTCAGTGTTAGTGGCAGCTCATCGGTTGGAATTTCCAGCCCAACTGATATGGCACCCTTTCTTGAGTAATTTCAAAGCTATTTCTATTATGGAGCATCGCAGCAGAGCAGCTGAAGGCTGTTCGTTTCTCAAAAAGATTACTGATATCAAACCAGCTCCAAGGATGAAATGGATGAACGACTTCATGGGAAAGGTGGTTAAGGAGCACCAGCTCAATAATCCTGGGGATGAACAGCAGAGCAGCTGAAGGCTGTTCGTTTCTCAAAAAGATTACTGATATCAAACCAGCTCCAAGGATGAAATGGATGAACGACTTCATGAGAAAGGTGGTTAGGGAGCACCAGCTCAATAATCCTGGGGATGAACTTATTGATGTGATAGAAACCTAAGTTTGTTCATTTTCACTTTGGTTTTAAAAACTCACCCAAGTATATCTATCTTTTGATGATAAAGCATTTCTGTATTTTGCCCATATCAGTGGGTTCTTTTGTCTGCTTATTTTCTACCTGTTTATCTGCTCGTGTAGAGCAGCTTTTGCTTATGGCGATTTATCAGCTTGACGTAATGTCTTGTGCATAAATACTTTTATATCAATATAAATGCTACCACTTATCAAAAAATAAAAATAAAAATATGTATATTTTACTTCTTACCTAACAACATTTTGGAGCATCAATACAGTGCTCACGAAGTTCTGTTGGAAGATCACTTGAAATTTTATTTTCCAGTACTTCAGGAGCGTTGAGTGAAGTTCAGGAACATCAAAAATAGAATATCTTGCCTTTAAAAAACATAACAGGCAGTGAAGACTGCTTCATAGTTAGAAGAAAAGGATACACTTTAAGGACTGTTGAACATGGCTCAATAACTCCACTGACATTCAACTGAATTACAAAAACCTGGCATTGGAAAAATAAAAATTAAATAGGAAATAGGCATTAAAATGAACTTGCAGTCTAGATATGTGAAACTACTGCTACTATGCATGCAACCTTATTTTTTAAATAAATGAATAAATTTGTCAAGTGGAAGTCTGTAGAATAACTGTTTATCATACATTCCATTAAGTTTCCCGTATTATACAGCACTGGTAACAGACCCAGATAATCCAGCTCCAGAGGAACAGAATAATGCAACGGAATTCTGTTAATATGGAATATGACCACATAGTAGAAACACTGATGTGTGAAATTGAATGGCCAAGAAATCTTGAGCAGAAAAATCCTGAATTTTAGTTCTCTCACAAAATGAATGCTTCAACCATATAGGTGATGCATGCATTTAAATCGGGCTCATGCTATCAGACTTAGCGATGGTGACTTGCAGATCATTTTCTGTTGCTTTAATGTTTCCTAATTTACCGTAGTGGTATTGTACAATAATTGTTTTGCTGTACTTCAGCTCGTGTAGCAGACAATGGACATAATCTCGTGCTCAACGTTAAGAAGATTCTCAGTCCCATGACAAATAAATATGGATAGACTTAGATTGAAAAATGTAGGTAGGGTGCTTGTTCAGAAATGTAGGTAGGGTGCTTGTTCAGTCTTCATAGAGATAACATTTCACAATAATTGCTTTCCATCCCAAATATACGTATGGACTTCAGAAGTTCCTTTATCACGTAGAAGACCCTCTCTTCAAGAAGAGGCTATCAAGTGAGATTAAGCAACTACAATCTAAATCAGCTTCCAAAACCATCACGTCACAAGAGTTCCCTTATAAAAATAGCCCTGAATTAAATTCAGAGTAAAATACATCAGCCACAAGCAAATATCAATAAGCTCTTACCATACTAGGCGGTTGTGTTTCAAAAAATTTATGTTTCATTTGGCACAGGGAATGGATATGAATTATTAAATGACTTAAAGTATGTTGAAGTTTTGGCATTTCACCATATTGAAATTCAAAACTTGATGGATTGAAACTTTTACCTGACCCTTAGCATAATGCATATCCGGTCCCAGAGACTCATGATATCACACCCAGAAAGAAATTGGGATCCACCCTCCCGCCCATTTACTCTTAGCAGGTGACCAAATCCATTTGCATGAATAATCCCATGTAGCAAGTGACTTGAATCTTCCAGCGCAAGCTGACTCTCCTCTTCCAGGTCAGTCTCCTTGGTTATCTCGTAATCACAAACTTTGCATCTGAAATAACCACGACCATTCAAAAATAATAAAATTAGTATCAACAAGAATAAAGGCATCCAAAAGATTAGCACAAACCAGGGTTTTCTAGTCCATAAAAATAGTACCAATCAAAATAAAGGCATCCGGGAACATTGGTCAAAAGATTCGCGCAGAACAGGGTTTTTCAAGGCCATACAAGATGAAGGAAAAGATGAGCTTTTAACCACGAGTATTCAAATATATATATATAAATCCCAATCAAAACAAAAGAATCAGGGCGTACTGGCCGAAAGATTAGGATAGACCACGGTTGTCCAAGGCTATACATATGAAGGGTAAGATGAGTTTTCTCAAAGAGCTGAATCTAAATCTGGAAAATCTCTATAATGAATATTCCTAAGGTACAAAACTTGGTGAAGGTTATGTAAGAGGGTAGCAAAATGAGCGACCTTCATTGATTATGGCAAATTATATGATTAAACTTGTTCGAGCTGTAATGGGATTGGGATAAATTGACTGTGGTGAAATTCTAATGCATGACCTAAATACCAAGTGTGTTAAATGAATCTGATCATCACCCAAATATAATAAATGCTACGTAAACCTCGTAATGTACGATAACTTTTACTAGTCACCATGAAACATAGGCGACTTGACTTTTGATAAATTATTACGAAAAAACTACTCGGAAGATATTTTATAATGTGAATGAGAAACATTGAATATACAGATCAATAAATACGACCTTGGTGAAGAGGACCGAAAAAAAGCCTGGCAGCAGGGACATTTTGTATTGAGGGCAGCCTCCGCCTGTATTATGAAGTGATACCTTCTATTGCAGACAGGATTTCCGTTCCAACCTGCAAGCCGGCAGTGACTACAATGGAGATCCTGATCTTGATCTTGATCCTGATCCTGATCCTGTTGATCTTCCTGTTGTTCTTCTCCTGCCACTCTCTCTTCCACAACATTCAGTACGACGCAAATCTTATCATCGTTTAATCGAAATCCGATTCTCCATCTCTGCACAAGTGGAGGAGAGGAGATCTTGAGCGCCAAAGGACCCTCCGCATAGGATTCCAGAAACGATCTTATATTAGAGCGAAAGGGGCCTTGAAAACGCTCCCTATCTCCATCGCCAAACTTGTGAAAGGAGTAAGAGTGTGAAGAATCAGAGTCAGCGTCTGCCTCAGCCACCACCCTTTTCAGTCGCTTCATAGGCCTGCTCACCACCATGCCTGTGTTTCTCCCCCTTTCGCACTAACCCTTGGCCCTCTTTTTCAAAACTCTTTATATATAGCTTTGCATCATCCCTAACCCACCTTTGCCGGCCTTTCCCCTTTTTCTTTCCTCCATATTAACGACGGCGAAATTTGTGTTTCCACCTGTAATAGTGAAAATAGTATTTTCGTGTCTTTTTTCTAAGTTATCTTTTACTTTTATTATTATTATTATTATTATTATTATTAGGCTGTTGTTTTTAAATTAAAATATTTTATTATTATTAGGTTGTTGTTTTTAAATTTAAAAATGTTAATATTTTGTGCAGAGTTGGCAAAT